>DWME01001010.1:0-27716 GCA_018244795.1 Parelbella ahira ahira
TTTGTTCCTTCCGGCGTGTTTTGCTCTCTGGAAAATTTGAATACTCTGAATTTAACGCAAAATAGAATAAGAACGGTTGGTCAACTTGGTTTCGGCCAAGGATGTGGATCGGGCTTACATAGTTTGGATTTAAGCCATAATGAAATCAAGACACTACCAGAAGAATCCGAATTATTGAAATTAAGAGGTTTACAATACCTTTATCTACAACATAATAATATAACCGACATATCAAGTGAAGCTTTCAATGGGCTTGTTGCAATGAGAATTTTAAACATATCATACAACCGTCTCCAAACATTACCTGAAGGTTTATTTGCAAACGCTAGAGAATTAAGAGAAATATATCTAAATGATAACTCATTATTTGAATTGGCTAGAGGAATATTTCATCGTTTAGAACAGTTGATTGTTTTAGATCTATCTAGTAATCAACTTACAAGCAATCATGTTGATGACGGGACTTTTCTGGGACTGATTCGCTTAATAGTTTTAGATCTGTCCAACAATGCTTTAACAAGAATTGATGGAAAGACATTTAAGGACCTTTTCTTTCTACAAATACTTAACTTGAAGAACAATTCAATTGGTTACATTGAAGAAAATGCTTTCTTACCTTTGTATAATCTTCATACATTAAATTTGGCTGAGAATCGGCTACATACAATTGACGAAAACTTATTTAACGGTCTGTTTGTTCTGAGCAAGTTGACTCTTAATAATAATTTGCTAGTGAATATAGATCGAAAGGCATTTAAAAACTGTTCAGATTTGAAAGAATTGGACTTAAGCTCAAACCAGCTGTTGGAAGTTCCCGATGCTTTGTGGGAGCTTTCTTTTTTGAAGACTCTTGATTTGGGAGAAAACCAGATATCTAACTTTAGAAATGGATCCTTTAAAAATCTCAATCAATTAACTGGCTTAAGATTGATTGATAACCAAATTGGAAACCTAAGTGTCGGCATGTTTTGGGATTTACCTAGCTTGCAAGTGTTAAATATAGCAAAAAATAAGATTCAATCCATCGAGAGAGGAACTTTCAGTCGCAATTCACAGCTGGAGGCAATAAGGTTGGACGGAAACTTTTTGACTGACATCAACGGCGTCTTTTCAACGCTTGCAAGCCTCTTATGGCTTAACCTATCGGAAAATCATCTAGTGTGGTTCGATTATGCGTTTGTGCCCAGTAATTTAAAGTGGTTAGACGTACACGGTAATTTTATTGAACACTTAGGTAACTATTACAAGTTGCAAGAACAAATCCATATAAAGACATTGGACGTTAGCCATAACCGTATAGTGGAAATATCGCCTATGGCAATTCCTAATAGTGTAGAATTGTTATTTATAAATAATAACTTTTTAAATAATATACATGTGAATACGTTTTTCGACAAAAAGAATTTGACGCGTGTGGATATGTATGCTAATGAAATTGTACATTTAGAACTTAATAGTTTACGTTTAATGACAGTGCTCGAAAATAAAACGTTGCCCGAGTTCTACATTGGTGGTAATCCGTTTCAGTGCGACTGTACTATGGAGTGGTTGCCAATAGTAAACAACATGACTGCTATGAGACAGTATCCGCGAGTGATGGACTTAGAAAATGTTTTGTGCAAAATGACGAATACTCGCAGCGGAACTCATGTGCCCTTAACAAATCTTAAAACATCGGACTTTCTATGTGAGTATGAAACTCATTGCTTTGCAATTTGTCATTGCTGCGACTACGATGCGTGTGACTGCGAAATGACTTGTCCACAAAACTGTACCTGCTATCACGACCCGTTATGGAACACTAATGTCGTTGACTGTTCCGGACAATCTTCTGTGGAAATACCGCAGAAAATACCTATGGACGCGACAGAAGTATTTCTAGATGGAAATAATGTGAAAGAACTACAAGACCATGCGTTTATAGGACGACAAAAAATGAGATCTCTGTATGTTAATAACAGTAACGTGGACAGCATACAAAATAGAACTTTCGCCGGTCTTTCCGCCTTACAGATACTTCACTTGGGTAACAATAAATTAAAAGAATTAAAAGGGTATGAGTTCCTGCAACTCAATAGCTTAAAAGAACTGTTTCTACAAAATAATCTTATCAGTCATATCGCTAACATATCATTCCTTTCTCTAAAGTCATTAGAAATATTACGCCTAGATGGTAACAGATTAGTCGATTTCGGAGTTTGGAGTTTTAGTAATAACCCCAACTTAAAAGCCCTGTCGCTTGGAAATAACTTGTGGTCTTGCAAGTGCCGGTATTTACAAGAATTGACTGCATATTTAGCTGAAAACGCACAAAAAATTATCGACATTACAGATGTATGGTGTTGGAATGGAGACGCGAAGCCGCCTCAGAAAAAAGAGCTCAATTTAAACGGCACTGCCTGCAGCGATTATTATGCTGATAATTCAGTCATCGGAAACATGTTGGTGTCGAACTATGTTCCCATGATGGTCTCGACTCTCACTGGCTTTATGTTAATTTTATTGGCTCTTGTCGTACTATTTCTTTTTAGAGACTCACTTAGAGTATGGCTTTATACCAACTGCGGCATTCGTGTTTTCTCATTCACCGGCGCATTTGAAGACGGTGAAAAATTGTACGATGCGTATGTTTGTTATAGTCCGAAAGATGAAGAATTTGTTGTGCAATCTCTAGCCAATGAACTTGAAAACGGGAACCCTTCATATCACCTTTGTCTGCATTATAGAGACATTCCACACCACGGTACTCAGTATATGCAATGTGCACCACCAGTAGTTGAGGCCGCGGAAGCATCTAAGCGAATTATATTAATACTCACGAGAAACTTTATGCAGACAGAATGGTCACGGTACGAATTCCGACAAGGGTTACATGAAGCTTTAAAAGGATGCATTTATAAATTAGTTCTAATAGAAGAGTGCTCTGTGGTTGCCGATGCTATGTGTGACCCGGATTTGCGACCCTACCTCAAAACGGGCTCGCGGTTAAGATGGGGTCAGAAGCGATTTTGGGAGCGTCTGAGGTATATGATGCCGGACGCGTCGCATCCTAACCACAAGACGAGGACACATAGTTATAGTAGAAAGAATATAAATACGTACACGTTGGATTCATCCGTGCCTAACGGTGGGAATCGTACGCTGCCTTTTCCGGATAAATCTCCGGTGCTGGGTGGTGGAGCGCAAGGTGCAAGTGCACCACCAGAGTACAGTACAGAGGTGCGGCAATCACCATCGGCTGTGAGGCAAACGCAAGGAGTGGCGTATGGGCCCGATGGTAGGCCTATATCAGATCACATCTACTCCTCAATAGACTCAGATTACTCGTCACTAGAGCACGGTATGGCGCCAGGTAGACGACGGGACATGCGCCAATGGCCGCCACCGCCGCCACTCGTAGACACGGGCAACGCCGTGCAAGCTTACCTAGTCTAGACGGGCCATCGCCCACTTCCAGTCACAACTATGTAAATATGTAGATGTTAATATTAGCGCGCTGTAAATATTGTAATTATTAGTTGTTAAGTGCTATACCAAATTTTTATGTAAGTGAACTTATTATTGCCTGTTCGTTATCCTCTGTATAGATTTCGTAATAAAATTTTAAAGACTGCTGTAGCATATGAATATTGTAAATAGCAAAACAAGTGATCATACTATATTAATATCAGTAATATGGCGTTATTTATACACTATAAAAATAAATTGATGAAGATTTATAATGATGTCTATGATTATTATACATCCCTTTCTATCCATACATACATCATAGTAAGACCATCTTAAGCATGATAATAGAACACTTACAAATATAATAATTTTTAGATTAAATTAAAGACTCAATTAAATTAATTTTAATAGTAATATTACTTTTTTATACAACTTGAATGCAGTTGATATACACATATTTCTGAATAAATGATCACAGAATTTTTACACACACATAAAGTACATATGCCAATTAATCACACATAAATGTTTTTTCTCAAGGGAATCCAACCTGTATCTTCTGGCACATATGTAAGCTTTGCTAACTATTAGGCTAATAGCCCAGTGATTTATAAACAATATTTGCAATTTTTATAAAAAGTTTAAAGTTTATTTAATAATTATTTGCGTGGTATCAATTTATTATTTGTTGTTATAATTATAAAAACACAAACAAGAACACTGACATTAAGTGTAATTATTCCACGATTTGTGTAATATAATAATGTTATTAATTCTGAATTCAAATAATTATGGCTTAGCTTACTTAATCTTCCAGCAATTATAGTTAATTATAGGGAAATAATTACGTCGATTATATTAATAGAAGGGTAATTTATGGCCTCAAATATCTTTAATTTAGTTAATTTATAAAAATATGAATATTTCAGGGTATGATTCTTATATTTTAACAAAAATTAAATGGTTTACATAGAAAAACTTCATCAAAATTTTTTTTAGGTTATTTAAAATAGGGCGTGTTTTATAATACACACTTTATAAAAAGTTTAAATACTCATAATTACTAGAAAAATCTAATGTTTCATGTAATTTGTTATTTACCTATTATATATCAGATTTGGTACTTCACAAAAAACACCAAATTAAAAAAAAAATGTTTTGTTAGTATATTTGGTAATTTATTGCAACGCTCTTTGTTTAATTCACATAAGTTTTACAACTTAATTGCTATGTACTACCTCCTGTAATTATTTGAAAATAAATTTAATAAAATAATAATTATTAATAATAATAAGTTTAATAAACCTTACTTGAATACAACCTGTCAAACTGTTACATACACTTTGCATATAATATTAAAAATACGAGTAATATAAACTAGTAATATACTACAGTACTAGGAAATACAAATAGTACCTAATATAAACTACGGGTATATCGGGGATTTTAACTATGCGTATACTTGGGATTAAATACAATTATTAATTTAAAAGGGGTTAAAACTTTTAAATTACGATAATGCCGTCATATTTAGAGTAATTTTACTTTATTTAATGAGTAGATGTATTAGTTATCTTACGTATAATATTCTTAATAAAAAATGCCTTATACTAAGTAATCTAATATTGAACGATCGTTTACATCCTAACTAAACCAAATCCTATATAACTAGAAATTATACTCAATATTTTATTAGATTATAACTTTGAAATGGCTCTAACTTAAGAACCGCAGTAGGTACAGTCAGATTCCTATTATAATAAAAATATAATTCCAGAATTTAATAAAGCAGTTTCAATTCAATGCATAATTACTTACTTATATTGTACGTAAAGCTATAACTTTAATCCTGAAAATAGTAAAATAAACTATTAATGGTATTGTAATGGGCGGAATACGTAAAGAACAGACAGATCGAGCGAGTTTATTTCACTCATTAGGCTATTCACATTGTTTACGGCCGTCGGAAATTCACTTTGGCTTGATTCCAGTAGCCCGAGCCTCTTCCCGTTTTATTATAATTGCTCATTGTGTATGATTCGCCTACTCGGCTGACTCACGGGATAATCCAGTTCGGAGAAATGCTTATGTTGTATGTGTGCTGGGCCAGATCGATTATGTAACATGTACATATATAAGATGTTGGTGTTTATTATTTAACAACACTCATTAATTCTCGTCGCCAACCAACTTAAAATATGTTAAAACCTTTTTTATTCAGGTCTCCGTCTGGCGTAGCCGCCTTCGGGTTCAACATAATTAATTCACCCTTTTTGTTATATTTATATTAGGTTAAAAGGAATAAGTTGTGAATATTTATACAATGCATTCACAAGAGTTTTCTTTTTAAATGATGTAATTTCAATGAAGTTTGCAAATATCTGTCACAAGTTTAATATCAGTTATTTAATATGGCGGAACCTGCACATTTCCGAGTTCTCTATTTATGTCAATACGTCAGCTCTAAGGCATACGTAGATTGCCAAATTACACTTGGCTACCTAATTAATTAAAATAAATTAATGGAAATACATTTTCATTACATTTAATTTGATTATCAAAATTAATAAAGGGTTACTTCCGCATTTCACACTAGGCTAACATTAATTAACCACAGCAGGTAGGTAACATTGAATATTAAAAGATAATTATTTTAATGACACGACCAAAATTGTTATTCTGAGGGCATTCATTCATGATTGTTTATATTGTTCAATGTCGATGACTCATAGATTATAATCCTGTTCTAGGAAAGGTTCTTTTACATAGTTCTACAGTCTAGTGCTGTGTGTGAAACAAAGTATGGAATATAAAGGAAGATTTAGTGATAGTTATGGCGTATTTCAAAAAGTTTCTTTTTGTTTTTCAGTGCATCGTTAATGCAATTAAATGCGCGCTCATTTAATCGCTTGTATGTAAAATAATAGGTTATCTAGATTGCTGATTTAAATCTGAATTCAGCGTTTCCGTTACCAGCTCCAATTAATTCTAAGTTTGCCTTTACATCATTAAAATTATGCTCAGTTTAATATAAGCAATATTAATATGTACTATTTCTGAGTCTAGTAACTAACTGCTAGTTTCAAGTGGTACCTATATCTGTGATTATTACGTAGTATATCAATGGTTAGTTAAAACTGTGTTCGAATTTCAGAAATAAGGAAAAACTATATCAGTTTGGCTTACTCAAATATCATTATTTAGCAAAAATATTTATTTGGTAATAAATAGTTGCTGTCAAATAATATAACAAACTAGTCGTACTGATAAGAAAACTTGACGTGTAGGCGTATATTCAGATATGTGAGCATATTTTCTTTGTATAAAAAACTCGGCAATACCTACTGTTACTAATATCGTGATCCTCGTCTATTTTGTTCTAAAAATGTTACCAATTTATGGCTCTTGTGTTACAGCGAGGTACGAACAAAGGGATTTTTTAACTACTTTTTACTTAAAATACGGTTTTTTTTTTATGTGAGCTTTCGTTGTGTCATTCTTTTTTCAACGGTGACGCATTTAAAAATATTGCTGTACGTATTTTTATAGCTTTACCTTTTATACCTTTCTATTTATAGCGTTGAAAATGGTTTTTACAAGTTGGACTATTAAGCTGTTGTTTGTTGTAACAAATTTGACTACCAGTCGTCAATAAAGTATCACATCTACAGTAATATTTTATATACATATGTACGTAGTTTTAATGAATAGTTGTATTGAAATATATAAATTAATTGTTTTTTAACGGACTACAATATTAATCGGAAATAGTAAACGACCAAAAAGTACAGAACAAAGTCTATGACTAACCTATATTTTAAAGCTAAAGTCTAATTATATTCACCGCATTTGCAATAGTCACTATAACTGTCAATAAGGATGACTTTAGTGCAATAGTACGTGAGTTATAGTATTCTTAGTATGTTAACTAAGTCAGTCGGCAACCATTTTTAAATGAAACATCTTGTCGTATGACTTACACAACTTTTACATCAGTATACAGTAACAATAATAGCTCACAATGGGTCATTCTAAGTTGGTGCCCGGTGGCTACGTAATATTTTAATATTCAAGCTAGTACGAGTGTGTTTATTAGTAGAAACAATAAAGAGTGAACTAAAATTTTCATGAAAATAAGACTATAGCTGGGCTCTAAAGTGTACTCACATCTCACAATTGGATATCACAATCGATTTTTCATTCATTTCACGTATCTTTGAAATTTGCAAATGTTCAAGGAATGAAAACTTTATATAACTTATTTTTCTGTTAGTTTAATATAATGCTTTGTGATTCTGTTTATTTGAAAAGTTTAACTAAATTATTTTTAGGAAATAAACGTAACATCACGCCTGTAATCCCCGAAGGGGTAGGCAGAAGAGTGTATACACATCCACGTTTCACCAGTTACGTTTAAGTTCCATTCAATAATAGTTGGTAAGCCTATTGCCATACACCCGACACAATTCCAAACTCCGAGTTACTAGATACTAGAGTTCTAAATTATAAAAAGCAAATGGTAACCGATCCGGGATTTGAACACAGCACCTACCGATCGGCAGTCGCGTTTACAACCGCTCAACCAACGAGGCAGTCACTTTAAGATAATAAATGTTTTAAATCAAATTAATATTAAGTTACCCTAATATTTTAGATACATTTCTAAGAATTAACGTGTGATAACATGGTGCATTTGTAACATCATTTTTCGATGAGTGTGTTTCGTAAACAACTTCAGTACTTTCCAACTCTATGAGTATATTTGGAGTGTTGTTAAGATATCTCTTTTTTATTGATACATGTGATACTATTCAAAATGCGTTATGTCGGTGTAGAGCGTACTAAGCTGCCAGCTAGGCTACTCAGATCACGCGCGGGAACGGATATGGCGTCCGGTCAGCGCCGGCCGTTAAAAAAGTTAGAGCTTTCCTGTTTACATATTATTTCAATAGATTTGGTTGGAAGGATTATTGACAATCACTCTGTACAAATGTATCGTTAGGTAGCTACCTAAGTCAGCTGACGTGACGACATAATAATAACTATATAAAAGATAAAAAATACAAAGAAATGTAATATTGCTGTTCTCTAATAGAAATAGTAGAGTATGAATCGATTATTGTGTTAAAAGCCTTTGGCGACGACGATATTTTTCTATTGTAAAAATGTTATATAATGAATTTTGGTGTACATTTAGCAAGGTAAGCTTAGACAATAAGTTCGTCTGGGCACGTTTCGGCAGTTAAATGACTTATAAGCCACGTTCCAATGTTTTAAAATATTGTTATTGCAATTCAACTGGGATATGTATAGACATTGAACTTAAACTAACATCTTTTTAACTTCTGATGTTTCTCTCTTAAGCTTTCTTACATGGATTAGTCATTTTTTTTTTGTTGTTGTCTAACAATAACCGAGGCTGCACTTTTACATCGAAATAAATTCTCCTTCCATCATTCATATCAATTCATTATAGTGTACAAAGTTGTTTACATATTAACATATCATTTTCCATACATCAGCGCGACAATACCACAGAGGCATGTAATGCTATTGTGTACAATCATAATATCATTTTTGTATGGCATTGTTTTTAACAGTTATGGTCTAGTAGTTTGGATTCAGCCTCGCATTTCGGGGGTTCTGGGTTCAACCATATCGCGTGAGGAAACTTTATCTTAGAGTCAACAAAAAAAATTCTCTAAGACGTGTAAACTTCGCGAATCCGTAGTTGCCCAGTGTTGCTGACTGTGGCGTTAACGTTTTCATTTTAACAAAAGATCCGTGTTCCAACAGTGGCATGATAAAAGGACGGAGTTAGAGACATGTTATTGATAGTTACAAGACCATATACATACATATGTCTCTAATTTAATGTTATTGTAATCATAGGAACTCGGTATTCATACTAAGCTGACTGTTACGTAACATAAGGAGACTGCCTCGTTGTTACTCCGGACACGTGTCGAACAAAGTTTTTGCACATCTGTGTCCGAGAAATCAAGTGCGTTGGATACCGTTTGTGTTTTTATTAAACAACTGAGTTTCGCCCGCGTCGCGACTTCCACGATGTTCGCGAACAGCTTTCTACAAACTATATCTACTCGTTTGGGAGTTCTTGTGTCATGATAACTTTGATAGACATTAACTGTAAGAATACCAATCAATGTTACAACAATTATATTATGATTTTAGATAATGTTCTTAGATAATAATTTAAATATGTAGTTATCTTTCCTACAAGCGTTTCTAGATAATAGTATAAGAATATTTGTATTACCATCGGAAGTGACAACGGGCTACCTACCTCGAAACTTTCGAATGTTTTTTTTTAAATATCCATTCAGGGCCAATTGTGAATAATGTGGAAAGGACGTTTAGGCATTATTTTGTTTTTAATTTTTAAACGTGACACGTTCTTTGCGTAAATCTTCGTAATATTTTTAAAATTTACAAATATTTAATTGCATATCAGTAAATATTGATTGTGACATACGTTTTGTTATACCCTAACGTAATAATATGGAACTATTTTCTTAAATTTAATAAATGAAACAAAAGTAAAGCGTGACATAGGTGGTAAGCCAACTGCAATACACCGGGTCCAGATCCATACTCCGAGCCGCTAACAGAAATATCTACCATAAAATATAAGTTAGAAAAATCCGATAGCACTCGACCCGGGGAATCGAACTCAGTATCTTTGGTTCAGCAATCGCGCTTGAAACTACTCTACCAACAGACCAGTCAACTGTTTACAACGAACACACATACATTTAGTTCACAGCTCAATATTATTGAACAATAAAAGGCCATTAAATGTATTTTTTTCCAGCTCACGATACTTATTTCAATACATTATTAACTACACAAAGAGGTTTTTGTGCAGATGTGGGAGTCACTGACACGTTATAGAAGCTGCCAATCACGAACTAACGTGAACAGTTTGCTGGCGACCACGCCGAAGGTGACCGACGAAATGAATCTTATTTAATTAGGTACTAGTCATACATTAATATCTATATAATTAATTATACTTCCCAAATTGGGAATACATTTAAAGTCCCAAGTCCCATAACGTAGTGAAGGCAGTCCTCCGGCCAGATGGGACAACAATCTGCAGGCAGAAGCTGGATGCAGCAGAAGTGGACTGAAATAGACTGATGATGGTGATGTTCCCATAGCCTTTTCAAAATACATGAATGGAAATAGGTACTTGCTGGGCAAGCATGTTACACCATATGCCACCGTTTTGCTTTATATCAGGCAAGGCTGTGGCCAACTGCTAGCCTATACTAAATAAAAAAATGGGCTCACTCTTATTTCATGGGACCTATAACGGGAAAGCAGGAGGAATACTACATTGTTCTGTCTAACAATTCGCGGAAATACAGATGCGATGTTATACTTACATATACATATGTATATGTATGTATTTTTTTTTTGAAATGTTTGTTACGTAATGACGTGCTTGTTCTACATTTATCTATATTTCTTTGACAAAAGTGTAGTCTGACTTTAAGCATAGCTTTGGCTATAGTTTTTTTAGCAAAAACTTTATCACAAGTTTTATCGTCGTTCCATCTCGTCATTCCATGTTATCATCTCGTGGCGCTTAGCAAATAAGACCTACGCATGGGCGTGAGAACATTAATATTTGTATACGAACTTTTGTTAAATTTTATTAGCATATGGGACACACTTTAGGTATGTAAGGCTTAACTCAGGCGTTCCACAAAAGTTTATCTGAATTTTGCAGCGATCGCCAAAGCTTTATCATTTTGTAGTCGTGTACTCATTCTAGTCTTGCGAATCTTTGCGTCCAATCACAAACAGAACTGAAGTTTTATCGAGAGGCTATTAATACGTAGCTATTTCTGTACAATAAGTTATTTCATCTTCTAGGTGTTGGTCTACCACAGCACTATATAACCTTATAATGGAAAGTGAAATAGCTGTTTATATTCTGATGAGAATATGCCGTACGATTTTCGGCGTATCTACAAAATGATTTTGAGTTTTAATTTTCTTAAAAACATAGACATTCTTTTTATTGTTGGTTTCCGAGAAAAACTTTTTTTGTGCTTGATATATTTAGAAAGTGGTACGTGTGAGTTAAGGTGTATTTGTACTTGGTAACTCCTTTCTTCAAATATTTGTACATTCACTTTTCGTATAGATACAAATCTCTCCCAGTGAATAAATCTAGTTATATAAGTTAACTGAAATCTGTTAGTTTGAAAAAAATATGTTAAAATTATCTCTTTTATAAATTAAACGCGTTTTAAATATATATTTAGAAAGTATAACACTTATCGCTTTCTGATTGTTGTGAACATGGGAATAAGTCCAAAAGTAAATTTATAGTTAATTTTACTCTTTTTACTCATTATTATTCAAATTTTTATGCGGCAAAAAATCTTCCACATCTACTAAAAATATGTGTGCGAATTTGGTCATTAATTTTTATTAACATTGTATTTATTGCGTTTCTTTTAAGATAAATTATGTACGTGGGTATATTTAACATGTTTATTAACCGTCTGGGACCCCCAGAGCACAGAGCATTTTTGCTTAAAATCCCGACGCATGGCACGCGGGTTGAGAATCAGAGAGCGCAGTTTCCTGCATCGCCTGAGTTGCTGGTCCTGGACGGTTGGGGCATATAGCTACGTCCAGGTAGGCTACCCTACACTACCATCAGAAACACGAAGAAAGCAAAAGTATGCGTAACTAGAAACATGTTCCAACCATGTATTAAATAGAGTAAGAATCAGCTCACGTACTTTCTATTAACAAATCGCTTGAGTCAAAACTATGACATTAAGTTCGTGTTCATCTGCAATTACAATATTTAGATCATCAGTAATAGCCTTTCTCTGGTGGATCTTGAGATTCAAAACCGTATATTAAACGACCGCTAATCGGCCACGGTCCAGTAACAGAACGTTCTATATCACACTAATGTCATTTACTTTCACTGCCTTAATGTTCCGTTTCACACGTTAAACGCGCATGACCTTAGTTTTGTTTCAGTAGCTGTGATAGCGAATTCTTTAGGTAAAGAATGAGAGGTTCAAAACAATGAGGTAACGAAATTCCATTATTTTACTTGTGGAAATATTGTCAAACTTGCTTATTAATGGTGTTTATACTATAATATCTGAATTGTAATTTTATTGTAAGTATGCTTTTAGGCCAGTCACTATATCAATGGATTAGTTCTTATCGATGAAGTAATTAACATTGTAATAATCAATGGAAAATAAAATGCAGTACGAATGTCAATCGTAACAGGGTACTTAGCAAAATCTGTGGAACTAACAATCTTCTTTAAAGCTTTATCTTTGTTATAAATATCATGTTTTCCAATCAAGTCACAGTTTCCATTAATAGCAATAATTACTTAACTACTATCGGGACTGTTTGGTTGTCGCCGCTCCTTAAATATAAATCAGAACTATGTATAATAGATTGTCCAATTGTGGCTTTTCAGTTTACTTTCCTCTGCTGTTTTGTTTGTTTACGTCTTATTGTTTTCCATTATAGTTAGTGCAATTGATATAAAAGAACTTCCTAGAAATTGTTTCTTACTGTAGGTGTTATACAAATACTCTAATGGATTTTGTCGTGGTATCGGCGGGTTCGATTGTTTTAGTTGTGTTTCATGTTTATAAATTGACAATGAATAGACACTATAATTCTATTTTTCGCGGCAATAAACCAATAAACGTAAGTTTTTTTGGTAAATAATTAAGGACACAGGAAATAATTAAGGCCGTTAGAGAGTAATGATATTTCGTGTATATTTTATAAGACACACATTATGCTGTATGTATACATATGGATCATCTAAAAAATTATACATATGCAAATATAGATTAATGAAACTCTCTCCAAATAATTCGTCGCGAGTAAGTTTCAATAAAATACAAATCATCCTTAATAAGTCGAGGTAGACTTTCGTAAAAATCGAATGAGCACGAAGTAATATCTCTCGTTCAATCGATTAAAATAATTGGTGCTCATCAAAGTGCTGATTCAAAAGATTCATCGGAGCACAAGACACGTTTCATTTCCCAGACGTTTAAATGACGTGTCTAACTCCTATAAAACAACAGACATATTATGAAACGCACTTGTCACATTCGAAACGAGTGTCTAACGAGTTGGAAGAGAAACTTGTCATTGAACTATCAAAGATGAATCTATCGCCTGACAAGTTTTCAGTGCTTGATAGGTAAGGTATAAGCCAACATTCACACGCCTTTCTTCCGAATCTATGGTTTATCTATCATCACTAAAAATATATAGGTATCTAATGATGGTGTTACTTAGCAAAGCAAGACTTTATTTTAGATATTCGACCAACAAGACCAGACATGGATGGAACCATAACTGAATATAGTTTCAACGCCGTTGCGTAAGGAAAAATGTCAACTATTTCTTATGGGTGTCTCATTCCTTTATTTTGACTTAAATGACATTAAAATAGTTCGCATTCAGTCGTTTTTCGGTTTTCTGTCCGACAAGACGGCAAGCTTAGTGTATCTTTTTGCCACGTCGACGAACTAAGTAAAACAATTGCCCATAAAATCCATCGTACGTGTCCCTCACAAAAAGAGAAAGCCTCCATTCTAATGTCCCGTTTCTTAGAACATTATGTCTTATTTAGGATGCGACAAAAAAATAAAATAGCTCGCACCGTAAAAGAATAGGATGGAATGGGCAATAAAGGCTCTGCCCGACGACCTAAAGACAAAAGTCGTTTCGCTACTGGGTGCTGAAATATTTCGAACATTGTAAAAAGCCCGTAATTTTATGACAACATTGTTACACATCTGTGCATCTTTCCTCTTTCACGCCGTTTTGACAGCGAGACAATAGTAATATTAGCTTCTGTTTCTCAATAATGAGTCAAGAGGGCTTTAGTGGCAATGTTTACGAAGACTATTGTAATTTTATACTTGTTTAAATTTAAAAGCTATTGTCGGCTCAACGTTGGGACGGTGCAATTAACTCCTGTTGACGGCTACTAACTAAATGCTGGCATCAATTGTCGGTCTATTAAAGTTACGACATTTCTGCTTCGAGATACAATCGTGGCAGGTAATTAAAACTTTGTTAAAATGTTTCATGAATGCATAGTGAAATTATTGAGTTGCCTGTTACAAAAATGTTATTCGAGAACGAAGAATGAACTAAATCTGAGATAGATTTGTAGCTAATAATACGGGACCGATTTAATTTCACTTTATGTGTTTTAAATAAATGTTATGTAACACTAATTAGAACTTGTTTGATATAACTCGTTTTGTCACATGTAGTTTTTGTTGTATGTACCTATTTAATTAAAAGTAAATTCGTTTTAAAGCCGCAAATAAATTTGTATTAAATAATTAAGGACACAGTACGACATTATCTTGGAATATAAAAAAAACTGTGTGTTCTATGAAATTTTATATCGATAAATTTCTTACTCAGAGGTCGCGTCTTATAACTTTTTGCCGGTCACGTTAAATTTACGATCCGTAATACCCTCGGAGTATTTATTACTTCCAGACTTGAAAGATAGCGCCATAGCGATTACGTCACAAAAACTTGAAAAAGGGTTATTTTAATCGTGTTTTTTCTTAGTCGGCATTACGCATGCAGCGGCAGCAGACCAGAGCAAATGCTCGTATCATACAAGCACATTTTTATTGCGCAGTAGCAAGCCTCGTGACATCCTGTTTGGGCGAAATGTCCCCACCGTGCCTATTACATTCAGTAGCGCTTTGTTATCGAATGAATTTAAATTTGCCTATTGTTTTCATCTTTGACTATTGTCCCCAAAATATTGCTCACATTGTACCAAATTACAATTCCTAATAGGTATGGTGATTCTAGAAAAAGGCTCTTTTAAACGAATGTAATCTTCCTTCTTAAGCATCTTCACACTAACCTCTTGCCGGAAAGCAGCTGTTTGCTAGCAATGCTCTGTTACGTTAAGGTTTGGTGGTTAAATTAATTAGAAACATGCAAGGCTCTTGTAGAGGGTTTGAAACGAAGAGGTGTTTCACCATACGTCGTCACCAAATTTAAGCATAATAATTGTTAACCTTGCCTGTTGTCGTTCATAGATATAGTGTAATTTAAAATTCGTATTAAAGTACGAGAACATGATGATTTATATTTATTTAAATAATATGCGGAAATATGTACATTGAAAACTGTGGAAAAGACAGACGTAGTTGTCTAACATGTGTTTGCATCTATTCATAGTTGGTTTATTTGAAAAGTTTTAGACGATTGTGTCCCAGTTTTCTCGTAAATCATTGAAGCACTCCTGTTGCTTGCTACCGAAGTTGGGCCGTTCGTTTTATGATTCTTTTGTTTAAAACTTTTATTGGCTCGACCGTTCCAAAAACTAATTTATTCAGGGGCCAGAGCGGACGGAGCCTTGGAACTTCGGATACTTTGGCCATCAGCAATGTCCCCGTTTACTTCTTGTTTTACAACTCTTTCGTATGTCAGTATACTGTTGTTTGTAAATTGTTTTCAATTTGGACGATTACGCTTCAAGTATTACTTGGACATTACCGATGTTTCAAACGTAAACAGTTTGTGATACATTTTACGTTTCCGGCTACATTGAACATATCTGTTTAATCAATTCTAAGTTTCCGTATACAATATATCTATTTAACAAATTCAATGTAGAAAATTTACTGTTTTGACATATACATAGTAGCAATAGCAAGGAACTCGTGTTTGATATATAACAAGAATAATACTCGGATGTGAAAAAATTGTATACAAACGTGAAATTGATATGAAAGACGAAAATATTTATAGCAAAAAAATAAATAGTTGTTTACTTCCGTGGCAGGAAGAATCACATAAAATTATAGAACGGATCTTCGGAAATGAGAAAGCGTCTTCCCATATTTACACAACATAATATACAAACATAATTATTTCAACTGTTTGTCGTATATCATTCATAAGTTATTAATATCAAGATATAGGTATCTACTATTTGGTCATAAATATCAATGTATTGCCAACTATATCTCAACTACACTAAACATTTAGTACAAGTAAATAAATGAAATATCAAAAAAATATCAAAAGACAATATTATTTCATTGTTGTTATCAACCCAGGCAACACTTCAAATATGTAATATTCTAACACGCTTACGCGGTGTAAAGGTACACCTTCACTAACCCCACTCAACGTTCTACAGAATACGACACGATGAACCCGAACGGGCCAAGCAAATGAGTTTTTCGAGTTATTAAGGCAAATTACTCGCGCGCTCAGAACGCAATCAATAAGCGTGTAATAGGTTACGTTGATGGCTCCAAAGGCGTGCGCCGGTGCTACTTGAGCTTGGAGCTTCCGTTTGAATTATTTATTTTAATTTTTATTTACCGGCTATTATAATATTATGTTTCACTAAATAAATCTTGGATTTTGTAGTTATTTTTTCTCTCAGTCATTGAATCGTTTATTCGTATACTTATATATTATGTAAGTATTGAATTTCACATCACAATAATTTGCTACCAAAATACTGAATAACTTTCGTCATTATTATATAATAAATTATTGGATTATAAGAAACTCTTTGGCTATCATTACTTCTCACACGTATTAAAAAATATCTTAGATAATACATTGTTTTGTAATACGACAATTATTTATATGCATATTTTTATAGTTACAATCAATTTTAATGACTAAGACTTTTTTCTCATTTTCTTCTATTTATAATTCTCCTCACCTTTGCCAAAATTTGCCTGATAAAAAAAGGCAATAGGGATTAAGTAGGTACACACGTTGTGTAAAATCTCATAATGTAAATAAATAATTGAATACAATAGTCACTGGATAATAAATTGGGTATTATCCATACCATCCATCAATAGACATTCGCGCAGTTTCGTTAATATTTATTAACACAATTGTGATAGATACCATCACATCGAAAGCATTACAGTTAGTTCATAATTGCAATTTACATCTTCAACTGTCAGAAATGCTAATATGTCATGGTTAGAAGATGAAGACTTGATTTCACAATGATTAATAGTGCCATCAGGAAGGAATGTTTATCACATACGATAGCTAAGGAACTTGCTTGGCTGTTGACGAGAAACGAGTAACGATTCGAGCGAGGTTGTACTTTTAATTGATATTGAGTGATAAGTAAGCTTGCAATTCCTAATATTTAGTGGCTTAGAAACACTATTGGTAGATCGTGGTACAGCGCGTTCTGCCTAGGCAAGGCTAAATGTCCTTAAATATATTTAGGTATGTGCAGACATGTGGATATTTACCTAGCGTAAAAGCCTACCATCTCTTACAATGTTAGTAGAGTATGCGGACAGAAGCGAGAAACAATAACACAAGTTACCTTTGAAGTGTCTTGGTAAGTGGAAATGCGGAAAAGACTCTCTAAATTTGACTTAAAATTATAATAATGTGCTCTACTTTAAGAATTTGGTGCACAATATTATTAAAAAACAATGTAAATTACCGTATTTTACACAAATACCGTTCTATAGACTAAAAATATTTTTTTAGCGGAGTAACGATATACGGAAAGTGGCTGGCAGCGGTAGGATACGAAGAGCTGAGGATCGAGTTTAGTGGCGTGCAATTGGAAAGGCCTATGTCCAGCAGAGGACGGCAGTAGGCCGATGATGATGATAATACTAAATACCATTCTATACGATAATACGACTGTGGAACAGCACGAACAAATATATGGATTTTAAATTATGTGACATTTATCGCCCAATGATATTATTATTATTATATTATATCGCTTACAGTTTACACCAACACCATAAGACAGGTCAGTAAAGCTATTCGCCATATATACCTCAATTCAATGCTTGATTGAATATGATTGACAGTACCTCAATTTACTCACCGTTTGTATACTGAATATGATATTTTAAAAATATATTTACTGATTGTACTGAAACAGGAAATGTTACGGCTACTTAAATAGTATTGTGTTGTATGTCATTATGTCAGATTTGATACGTCTGCCAATAGTGAGCACTGCTGGGAGTGTCATACGATTCAAGTGCGTATGTTGATTATGAATGGATATAGGATTTTGTAAATGGTATAGGATTTTACAAAAAATATGTGGCTTTTTTTGTTAAATTGCAGAATTCACCAAGATAGTCATCACGATCATTAACCCTTTTATTGTTTGCTGTTGAACTTGGGTTTATTCCGAAATAGGAGAGCCGTTGGACAGTATTGACACCAAGACAGCGTTTGTATCCAAACCCAAACTGAACGTGTTGTAATGTTTTGTTAGAAAGTCATTAAACAGGTTTACGGTGTTAAATATAACTATATATGTGAAGTTATATGCAATTTCGTTTATATGATACTACTTATATAGATTTAAAAAAAGAGTATTTTCAAAATGACTCTTTAAAAAACCGGGAGATAATACATACATATATTCGAAGTATGCTTTAAGTTTTATTTGTCAATTACATATTGTTATTTGTTTGACCCTTGGATGAAGTTTAAATAGTTTCCAAGCAATTGTTATTTAAAGTACAAGTTATGGTAAAATAAAGCTGAGAAAAAATTATTAAACAACAACAACATGAGACATAAAATTTACACCTAAAATAATATTAATAGAGAGCAAATTTAATTTTTACATCTATCACTTAATAATTAATACAAAGAATAAGATAAAACGTGAAGTCTGAAACGTATTCAAATACAAGGAATATACGATTAATGCGTGATACGCATTGTTAGTAACATCCATAACTAATTGTTAAGGACGAGCCATTAAAACTTTCTTCTTAAAAGCCATAGACATTCTGTTTATAAACATAACAAAATCGACCATACATCAAAACTAAATGTGTGAAAAATGTTAACGTCATAACGAGTTCCCGTCTCGATTATTTATACTACAATCGAGTCGCGGCCAACAAAAAAGCCGAATCGACTTTTATCGATCATTTAGGCGAAGCGGCGCGCCCGAAATGGGTATTTAATGTGAAAAAATTATACAACACTTTTTATTTTAAAGTTCTGGTTATGACTGTCTTAATTACCGGTTTACTATGATTTATTATATAATGCTGGAATAATTTTTAAGTCAGACCAATGACGTATGACTGGTCTCGGGAACAGGTCGGGACGCCGCCGGCGTTACGGAGTTGCTCAAGAAGCCGACATAGACTGCTTGTTTATTGTTACAGAGAAGACAGAGCTTTGTTCGGGGACACGGACTTTGTTGTTTATGCAGTATCTTCCGGTGATTCTTTAAAATATTGAGTATTCTAGTTTGTGTCCTTGGTACGTGGTTAAGATAAAGAAAACAGTATCGTAACTTAAATAAAAAATACTCTTTTCGTCCAATAAATAAAGAATATTCCAGTTTATTCCATACATACATTTAGTATAAACATAATAAATAAATATATAAATTGAAAATAACGTGTATTGCATACAAATCTTAAATTTAGTCTTATTTAAAGATATTACAATGAGAATAAATACCATTTAATATCTATTCAGGGTTTGTTACTGATCCTGTTTTATCCCCAGGACTAATTGGGATTGATTTATGTCTCGCGTTCTATGCGTGTGCCTATTTCAGCTTAAATTAATCTTCAGTTGGAACAGAAGATTACTGTCAATATGACGTCTTCGATTTAAGAATGCGTAAAGAAATAGTTTTGAACAAGTTGTTATGAACTAAGACGTAACGAAATATACATACATACATACAAAGCACTACGAATATTGTTAGGGCCTTTTCTATCTAATTAAATCATAGATCTATCTAATTAAATCTTAGATAACAATTCAGCTCCTTTTGTTTTAATTCTCAATACAATTTACCTCGTAGAAAATATGCAAACTCATTGATTTTCAAAATTTATGTGTGATAATAGAGTATATAATGGTAGTAATAAGAAACTAAATATTTAACGCGAGTGGAAACGCATGTATAATGTTAGTTAAAAAGATGATTTATTTTTGTAGTGGCAGTTCTATAACCTCATAAGAATATGGCGTAGGCGCATGCGATGCCTTTAACCTGGTTATAAATAACGTTATAATGACAAGGAATTACTGTGTTCACTGCCACCCTACAAGATCGGGTTGTCAGGTGAGCACGGCGAGGCAAAGCAATATGAATGTGACGAGGCAAGGGAGTGCGTAACTGACTAGCGCGGTTTTCTTCTGTAAACTTATTTAATCACACGGCTAGATTATTAGACTCTAATATTTATGCTGTCACATGTTTGTCCTATACAAATTAAATATAATACTTTATGTCATTGATGTGACCTCAGTGGCCTGCTAATGGAGAGGCCTATGTTTAGCAGTGGACAGGAGTAGGCTGATAATGATGATATTATTGATGCACACAATGGACGACCTACCTATCGTGGACAAATAGCTCAGTTACTAGGTGATGTGTGGAGACAGATCCAACCGGCTTGATTATATACAAATATAAACACATCAGATAGTGACATTTGGTATTTACTCTCTACCTATACCGTATGGGACGTAAGGTGTTAATATAATGAAAACTTTAACTGCCTTGCCGATCGAGGGGTTACAACGTGTCGCTGCTGATCCAGAGCTCCTGGGTTCGTTTATCGGGTCGGGTATTTGATTTCCTAACTTGCAATTGCTAATAGTGGTTCAGTGTATGGCATGTGGTGTATGGCAATAGGCTCATAACAGCTTTGCCAACCCCTTCAGGGTCTACAGGAGTTTTTCCTTTTATTACGTTAAGATAATATATTTCAGGACTATGGCTTAACCCAAATTCTTATGTTTTGTTTACTTACCGTCCAATACATGGTATAGAGACTTATGTATTCCGTTTTAACAAGTCGAGGCAAGCTTAAGACACGCTTGAGTAAATCTGTCTTCTATGATCAACATCCAAACTTGCTTGAATTCTAATGAGTTTCGTCCTAATGGAGCGCTACAAAATCTTAATAATTTTGCTCTAAGGATAGATGATTTGAATACTTTATTGTTAAAAATATAGCTTCTCAAATAAAACTATTAATTTTAATTATAACATGATTTCACTACCGTATCATATCAAAACTTCGCAGTTACCAATATCTATATTCTCTGCTACTTAATGAACACACAAAATAATATTAACTTAACAACGCTATAATAGATATGTCTTGTAAAAACTAGACCATGTTATTTTATTCCAAGTACGCGATTACAGAACCTCGATATAACCAACTGTTCTCAATTTTGCTATATTTCTCGGGAACGGAATTCATGTTACGTTCAGAGAACCCTCTAATATACTCTACATTTATATTTTCCCTGTTCCTACATATTTAGTTTTATCTGTCAAGGACACAAAAAAAATAGTCCGTTTATTATTACAAGCTTACAAGCTGTGAAATATAGTAACATCACACTTGTAATCTCTGCTGGGATAGGCATAGGAGTATTCTATACTGACACTTTTCACCAGTTACGTTTACGTCCCATGGAATAGGTGGTGAACTTAATGCATACTCTGAGCCAAGCAAAGAATGAAAATATGCCTTGGACATACGAACACTGAACGAAAATGTTTAAGAGTTCTTCCTTTCTTCGATGCGTTATTTAGTGATCCATTTCTGTCATTATGTCACATGTTTTGATCTTCCAAAACACAGAGTAATCAACTTACATATATGTATATCCATCAATCTATACGTCGATAGTGTAAGAATTATTTACCAATAATATGCAGTTCATAGCAGCTCGAGTGGTCACCATATTGATCCATAAAAATCACGATGCCTAAAGGTTAGCATTTCAAAATTTTGTCTCTTCTTCCTTTGATGTGATGAGAACACTTAAGATAGAGTTATCCTTACCGAAACTTGTAGAACTTCAAGTATAATTCATGAATATTTATAAGCGAGTCTCGATTTTAACGACTGAGTCAAGTGGAAGGTCGTGGCCTGACAGCAAGCAAATATAATTAATTTTAATTATATTATTTTCTGTTATATATACGACCTTGGTTGAAGTCGAATGGTACCTACTTACAATTATAATAGTGGGTTACAGAAACGTTTTTATTTCGTAAATAATTAATGCGGTTACCCATTTAGCGCAATTGTAATCATGTTGATCTACCGCGCAAAATGTTCCAGGTTCTGTTATGTGAACAGATTTTGTTATCTGTTCGGGTTTCGGTTGTTTTATGTGTTTATCTGTTACATTTGAACACGTGTGCATATTTATCTATGACACCTACGACGTAGGAGAACTTAGTCTGGAGCTGTGTATGTGATTGATTGTTATACGTTATGCATATTAATTAATATTGCCTAATATAAGTATAAGATGTTATGGAGATCACATAACTATCTAACCTACTAAGTCAAGCATTACTATCCACCTAATCATCAGTTGCAAGAGCCTGGTTGAATGTTTGAGACAGCAGAAAAAAACCCATTTTAATGTGTCGTTCAGTTCGTCTGGATATCTCATCATGCTGCGAAGCGCACGACGCCAGACCGTGGGATCCGTGAACATAATTAAAAGTATAGACATTAAGTATTACCTATAGTCAACAGCACGTGTCTCACAAACACGAACAACCACCACGATGTAGGTAAAGATACAATTAAAAGATACAGCCACAATACGTATTTAAGCGCTCATTATGTACACAACAATTGGCGATTGTTCGAGTGACGTCAGAGATCTCATTGCCACACAAGTGGGGTTTATTTATTGAAAGTGGACGGTTCATACAGCGCTGAACAATGTTCTTGTAGGAGCGCGCGTCGTTAATTACAAACAAACATGAGGATGGTTATGATGCTCGTAATCCAGGAGCGAGGGTCACTATTTTGCGTGGAGACCGTTTTGTATTGCGTTTTGACTGCTAAGTTTATTGGAGTTTTATGTTTATAAAAGTTTTCTATAAAGAGATGAAGTAAAATAAAAGTATTAATATAGAGGGTTTTATCATTAGATAAATACATGTATATCTAATATCTTTATTATATGCTAATAAATATGATGTCAATATGATATCAACACCCTGGGTTTACTGCTAAAAGTACCCCTGCACAGTAAGTCCACACTTTGTAAGATAGTATTATGTTTAATTATAGGTATACAATTATAAATTAAAGTGTCAACTTTTTCTGTACTTGTAGATCTGTTCATCACTATATTTAATTGAACATATGAAAGAAATCATTTCAATTTAGTAATCTTAAGTAAAGTAAAAAGGCATACATGATTTCAGCTTAGAGGATCCTCTGTAAATGTATTTTTACAAATAAGTGAATTCTTCAAGACTCAATATAATTTAATATAAGAGAAAAGTAGTAGCGACGTTTCCGGTGTTGAAAATTACCACAGAAAATGGTCATCATTTACCACCTGATTAACCATTTAGCTAGGTCGTATTTATAAAATTAAAATATTCACGCAAACTAATTTGCGAGATGCTACTTAAATAAACACTTTCAAGTAATCGGTAACCTATTTTGTTCTTTACACTAAAATGATAATGAAAATCATAATTATATGCCTGTGAAATCGTTTTATTAATTTGCAAAAACAAGCTAGTCTATACATGTAATTAAATTGAAGTGTCTGTTTGTTACATTGAAATAACAGCTTTTTAATTAGTGTTATATAGATATATGCGGTAAATAGGTATAATAAAATCGCAATTACTTAAGAGTTTCTCTGACTGTCGTTTTGTTCCGTGTAATTTTATTAACAGTTGAACCGATTTTGCTGATGATTCAAAGAGTAAGTTAGGCTATTTCTAATTAAGAAAAAATGTAATAATGCCAATAAACCGACGCGAATGGAGTAGCGAGCACAGCTAGTGTTTTATAAAAGTAGTACAAAGCCTATGTACTAGTAGGATCTTATGGAAAAAACAGGCAGAGTTCAGAGACTAATAAAAATCAATGGTCTGTTAAATAGACTAGTTTTGTTTAAATTAAACATTCGCTCGCTCGCTTTAAAAAAGTTTTCAACGGTACGGTAGGTAGCAGTAACGTAAAAACAATGTAGCATTGAACATCAGGTGTTATTTTTAGTCGATTTTGGACTTTATATGACCTATTTTTTAAGTAATAAATTGGTTTTAGAATTTTGAAAAAATTTACACTTTTCACTGTAGTCTTCGAGTGTGATGGAGATTTAGATGGATATATGTATATGGTCCTCTGAAAGGTAATAGGTATATGCATGTATAGAATGTATGTATAAGTATAATGTCAGTTATTGAATAGAGTAGAGAAGACTAATGAATAGAGTAGAAGCAAGCCTGGTTTATAAAGTTAGAGATACCCACGTGGCACTCAATGCCTTCTGTATACCCGGCAAGGAACAGGGCGTAAAAATAAACTAATGATGTTGTTCATACTTCTCAGTCATACAGCTCCCGCGCTAAAAGTATTGTGCCGGTGCTTCTGCGTCAGCTGAAAGGGCTATTGTCGAACTGCAATATCGTTCTTTTGTATGCATGTTACATCTTTTACGTACTAGTGGGCTGTAAATTAGTTAAATATCTGACTCCCTTCATGCACAAAAATAATTGTACCACGTTCACTATCTGGCTTCTTGATAACTTGAACAGTGGAATGAAACTTATGTTCCATCGTTAGTTTTCGAATTTATTGACTTAAATAAGAAAACTCGCTTGTTATAGAGTATTGGACACTGCACTATTCACTAATACTATTACATAGAGTTAGGTGACGCTGGTTAGACTCGTCATGCCCACAGCCACTCGGTCGTCGGCACTTTATACTAGAATATGTTTCTTACAAAACCGACCGTCCACACTGGACCTACTAGTGTGCCTCCCGCACCGTTGGGCTGGAGCCATTGGGAGTAAAGGGGAGGCCTTGACAGTCAGTCCAGATATTGCAAAGATCGCAAAGAAGCTATCATCGTATGGGCTACTTACGTATGGGCTAAGATACATTAAAGGCGTCGTCGACGGGCACGATTCGGACACGCTACCTATTAATGCTGGTGTACCGCGGGGCTCAGTGCTCTTACCGACGCTATTCCTTCCTTCCTGCACATCAACGACATGTTGGCACATAGTGTTAGAAGTAATTACGACAACAACATCAGATATTAAATAGTTATCGTATCTAAATATATAAGAAACCCAAAAATCTTTTCTGTATCCATTAAAGCATTGTAAATTTTTGATGTAGGTACAAGTTGAAATTCATTATATAAATTATAAGTGTAAATGGGGGTGTAGTACACCCCTTCGGGGATTACAGGCGTGATGTTACGTTTATAAGTTTAAATGTCAATTGCTAATGTGGCTTCACTTTGAATATTTTTATAATATAAAAGGATACCTACAGTTAAGGTGACATTTTAAATTTAAATATGAATGTGAAATATGTTTATCTTATTTCAGCTTTTATTTTGATATTTTATTTTAATTTTATCATTGACATTTTTAAAGTTTTCATTCTGGTATACTTTGACATTATGGTAATAATTATACAATTTAATCTAGTGTAATTTGTATTTAATATATGAATTAACTTAGTAAATTTGTTATGACATGTAATTTTTTAAAGTTTTAATTGACTTCTAATATTTGCACGCCAAAACAATAAAATAAGAGGACTAATTATATGTAGTTAGTAATTGTAATTAGTAAATATGTTATACCTTATTTAAAAAAAGATTGAGATTATTATTATAATGAAATACGAGTATTAAATTATTCAATAATTTGTACCTCTTTAGTGAAATATAATATTAGCTCTACATTTTCCACAAAAGACTGTTTCATTTCGCATCGCAAAGGAGATCGACATAAGGTGTCTGTCTGACTCTATTTAATAGTTCCCTTCACTGCTGAACAACCATTTAACCTTTGCTCTCTAACCGATTACCTATCTTGAGTGTTTGTCTCACCTCTGCTAAGAGCGCAGTAAGCTAAACTGTTAATATTGAAGAAATAATCTATTGTTTCCCATTAAAATTTCGGTTCACTCACTGATTTATCTTTCTTTAGTGGGAGAGAAAGGCATATATCTTTCTCTATCTTTCTATCATAGTTGTCCAAATAATAAATTTTATTAATAATCAAGTCTTTATTACACTATAATATTTCGTACAAAAATCCTTTAAGAAACGAATTTATGTGTTTTATTTATAAATTGTACAATCCTTTCATAAATTAAAAACAGGAGACTGTATTTCAATACTTTCTACCTAAACTAAAGACTACCTATTATTTAGTGTAATATGCGATCCGAAGTTATATTTGGTAGTCATTTACTCGCTTATCTCACTGTTAGTTACTCGTTGTTGATATAACAAATATTTTATCAACACAATCACTGTCACCTTCTCTGACTTTGTTGTTAACGAACAGCCTTTCATTGCTTTGCGGTTCCAAATTGTTATTTTGAATTTGGAAATATTTTCTGAGGATTATTACTATTCTTTTTAAACACAGTTATAATAAAATTGATAAGGTAGTTTATTACTTTAGTTCTCTGGTATATTTATAACCTGTTCATTAATGGAAAAATCGAAATGGTGGAAAAAAACTATCAAGCTGGTTAGCGTAATTGATAAGTAGTCCATAAGGAGAAACATGTTTGACACTTCGTACTTTTTGTCTACCCCGTAAGGAATCTGGTGTGAAGATATGAACATAATATGTAATTTTGTAGAATTAGTAAGATATATTTGACCGTAAGGGAAAAGTCATTAAATACACAAATTATGTAGTGTTAGGCTCATAAATATAACCAGAACGTTACTTCTTAAGTTTTCTTACGCAAACGATTAAGAACTAGGGGCCTTAGTTTACAAAGTTGATAACGTCTCAACGACTTCCCTCGCGTTTATGTTAACCTTCACCCTGTTCAATGCCGTTGAAACTATAACATGCTTACTTGGTTAGAACAAGAAAATTATTATATTTAAATTTATGTTCATTATATAGGCTAAATATACTTACTTTTGAAATATACTTACTATACTAAATACACTTACATTTGATTATTTGGTTTTTGCCACATGGAAAAATACGAAGAACATAAGACTTAAACTAAAGGTTATATGTTATCAAAGTATGATAGTTAAATGATTGGACAAATAGAAAGGATCGCACGACAGGGCGAGGCAAATGGAGTCGAATCATTAATGAAGTATGTACTAAGAGTTGTGCAGCGAGTGGTACCTACATTTTGTTATTGTATCATTGA
>DWME01001011.1:0-27699 GCA_018244795.1 Parelbella ahira ahira
GGGCGGCGGGCTGGGCGGCGCGGCGGCGCTGGAGCCGCGGCCCGCGCAGCACAACTTCTCCACGGTGGCCGTGGTGCCCGTCAGCGACGACGTGCCGCTCACCGCCTTCACTTATGAGCTCTACCATTCGCTCTGCGCTATTGGTGACTCTCTTATATGATTCCTGTAGTTTTTATGTTACAAGTTTGCTACTGGAAATTCGGCTCATCTCATTTTAAGTATGCGTAATAACGTAGCCCTTACAAGTTGTAATATATTCGTAACTAAACATTGGAATAACATGGTTACTTTTAATATTGGTGACCGCGGTTGGAATAATTACTTGTGACTTTCGTATTAGGTGGCTTACATGTTGATTGATCTGTATATAAAATTCTATAAATGTGACTGGTTGTGTGTGAATTTTGTTAAACGAAAATAAACAAAATGGTCTAAATTACGCAATGTTTCGTTTGACCGTAGGCCCCACAGTGCGGCTGACATCTGACGTAATTAGAAAACTTCTGGGTCTAACAATTATGGATCCTAACAACGAGTATCGACTTAGCTCATGGCTCGCGCAGCAGGAAGACAAACATAAGGTATGTAACATTAAAATATAAATTACGGAAATTGTATATATAGTAATATGAGACAATATTTTGAATATATTTACAGTTATGACAATGTTTTGATATGATAATGAAGCAGGAACTTTAAATAAATGTTGAAAAATGGCATGAACATAACATGGCGTCGACCGAGAAAGTTAGTGCAGTAGTAGAGATAATACAGGAGCTTAGTAAATATATCAAGGCAGGAATATTTGATGATCACATATGTATGTCCAAGAATACGATGTTTGAAATCCGTTTGCATTTATATTTACGAATATAAATGGTAGTGTCAGTTGTTGCGGACGATGATTTATTATTATACCTTAGATATTGCGACCTACTCTCAGTTTCTGTCCTTTATTATTTACCATTTTAAAGAACCTGATTTTTTTGTAGGTAGCATTATATCAGTGTGACCCGAGTCTGACACAATGGACCCAGCGTTGCATCCGGCAAGCCGATTGCATCTTGATTGTTGCGTTGGGAGACAAGCAGCCCAGTATTGGCAAGGTCAGAGTTATCACACACGAATATTTTTCATATAAGAATACATAGGAGAGCCGAGGCTTAGAATTAAGTTTTGCGATGTCTCTATATTTTTTGAGACAATTTTGGAATTTTATTAAGGTCGTAGAGAGTTTTTATTTTAAATATAAATGGTTTTGCTTCCAGATAGAGAAGGAGATAGAGCGGCTCGCGATTCGTACTCAAAAGGAGCTGGTGCTGCTGCACCGCGAGGGCGGGCGCAACCCGAGCGGCACCGTGCACTGGCTCAACATGCGCTCGTGGGTGAGCCAGCACCACCACGTGCGCTGCCCGCACCGCATGTTCACGCGGAAGAGCCAGTACCGGATCGTGAGTTTGTTACTGTCGTCTATCTTACCTTGTCATTGAGATACACACTTTTTACTAATAAACTGTAGGCTCGCTTAATCCACGAGCTATCATATTATTTTTCATATCAACAATAAATATGTTTATTTGCCACTTCAAGCACTTTTGTATAATGGTTACATTTTTACTCCTACATTAGTTTTTATACTTGTTTTGCGTATTTCTCTCGATAAAGCTATGGTCGCTGGTAAGACCAATTGCAGCAAAAATTGTAATTAGACATGAATCCTTTAACGTATTTAAGAATTTCGTCCGAATATGAATGGACAATCCGTACAGAATATATAATCTCAATGAATATTTGAGTGCATTGGAAGCGTGACCACCACACCCCACCTACCCACGGAAGCGCGTAGGTAGGTGCGGTGTGTGTTCTCGTGGTGAGCGGTGCGATGTCGGCAGAGCGAGCTGTACAGCAAGGTGCTGATGTCGGAGGCGAGCGTGCACTCGGACTTCAGCCGGCTGGCGCGGTGGGTGACGGGCACGGCGGTGGGGCTGGTGCTGGGCGGCGGCGGCGCGCGCGGCGCCGCGCACGTCGGCATGGTGCGCGCCATACAGGTGCGCCCGCCCTCGCACCTCGCCCCTCGCCCCTCGCACCTCGCCCCTCGCCCCTCGCCTCCACTCTCTCTTGCCTCACTTGTCCGCGTGCATCGTTGTGCCCGCACCCCTCTCATTTTGAAACGATGCCTATGTCTAATAATGGCTGGAAAGGATTAATAATAATATTTAAATAAGGGATACTGATTTTGAGGATAATTATTTCGATTAAAAATTGCTACGTAAAAAAGATGTAAAATTTCATTGAATTTTTTTCAAGCTCCAATTATGATAAAAAAACAAGTGAACTAAGACACCAGACTGGAGAAGTCTGACATTACTGGAATATATGTACTCGTACGTCACGATGCATTTCATAGTTGTCATAATTGTATTAACAGGAAGCAGGCATTCCCATTGACATGGTGGGCGGCGTTAGCATTGGTGCTTTCATGGGAGCGTTGTGGTGCATGGAGAGGAATATTACAACCGTTACGCAAAAGGCGCGAGAATGGTCGAAGGTAATGACTTTAAATAGGATGCGGTTTGTGTATTTCGTAAATAATTTGTATGCAACTTAATAAGCATGGAGAAATAATTTTCATCCATAATTAACATGAAATCCAAAATTTAAAATCACAGATTATTAATCATTACTGCAAACAAAGGATGAATCATCGGTTCTCGATTTGTATAATAATCATAAATAAATTTCCGTTTCAGAAAATGACACAATGGGGCAAACAGCTAATGGACCTGACGTACCCGGCAACCTCTATGTTTTCGGGTCGCCAGTTCAACACGACCATTCGCACTACGTTCGGTGACGTGCACATCGAGGACTTGTGGCTGCCGTACTTCACCGTCACCACTGACATTAGCTCCAGCTGCATGAGAATACATCGGCATGGTGAGTGAGTGGATGATTTCTTATTTTTTATTATATGATACCTTATTGGAATTAATCTATACAGGGAAATATTTACAAAAACGGGTATAAAAATGCGGGTATATAAATATCAACCACATAGTTTTAAGCTCCTCTGGGATTAAGATGGAATGTCTATAGGCCAAGGTGACCACCTACCTACCAACCATCTACCATTAGACGGATTATTTGCTTGTTCACCAATGCTTTGATATATTGGAAAAAAATTCTTTGGAATTTCGAGAATGTTTATGTGGTATTTAAAAAACTGACATAATATTTGTAAATACGTATAGTTCAAAAACAAAGTATTTCTTGTTAAATAATTTTTAAATTATGAGTACAAGCAAATTCGCAGGCAACAAGTTATCATTGAATAATATTAATTCATTTGGCTTTTCAGTTTCACAAATGCAGATCTTTTGTAAAAAGGTTGTTTCATATAACAATAGATACAGAAGGTCAAATTTGTAAAATTTTTTGATATGAATTAAATTATCATTGACAATTAAACTGTTTTGGGTGAACGGCTTTGGCCAGTAAGCCTGTTGGGTGTATGGGGTTGGGTTATGAAATTTTGTAATTCACAAAATTATAGAGTGATTCCAGTACATTCATTCGTCCATTATTTCAAATCGTCACTAAAGATGATTTAGTAATATGTGTATTCAAAATTTATTTATTTATTAAATGTAGTACTATTCCTCTTGTTGTTAGTATATTTTTGTGTCGAACCCCCTCTCCCTCAATTCCTAGTATAATTTAGCACCATCCACTGTTGTTTATTTAAAACTGTATTTAAATACTAGTTGCTGGAAAGGTTACATGGATGATAAATAAAAAGTAAACCACTATAATATGATGATTTTATGATAATAAAGCTCAATTTTGTTTAAGTATTGTTTTCGATAAATGTTTCCAGCAACCCCATTATGTAGATTTAGAACACGGTTAACACAACACATTCATGGACAGGAAATATTTCTGTGTTTTATACATTTTTATGTTTTATTTTATTGGTATAAAAGTAATTATCGCTTATTCGCACTTTTACTAACCCAGACATGACATTAATTATTTTAAATGAAGTTTTAAGTTTATTTATATATTATACAACTGCCTTGAATATGATACAATGATAACGAAAATTAATTTTGAGCATGGTATTTTATTATTTGTACATGAAATACGATGTAGTTAATCTGCCATATCTGCTGACCAGATATTTTACAGCTTGCAATACAAGCAATATATTTATGTGCAATATATTCAGCGCTACTACCATTATCAATAGCATTTTATGCGGATTTGGTCATGCCGTCACACGATCGTCGATATCTGTGGTGGTAGCGACAAGATCGAGGATCGACAGCAGCTCAACCAGCAGGAAAGGTTGTTTCTTTTGCTGTCTGTACTGCTACCAAGACTACAACGCTAAGATTTTTTTTTATTTTCTTTTTTGTGTCCGCTACAGTGATTTTTTTTTACGTCCTCCACATAACCACACTCACTTGCATTATATGTCCGTCTGTATGATGTCCAATGTGTATCGTCTTCTATCCAAAATATTCGTAACAATTATTTATGTATATTATATGTGTGTGATGCCAGTTGTTTTGTTAAATTTATTATTAATATTTTTATCTCTATCGAAATTTCCTTTTTTTTTTATTTCGTTTTGTAATGTTACGAATCCGACATGTGCTTTGGTGTTGCCATTACTTGGAGTAATAATAAAGAGTTATAACATATTTAACGCGAGAGCTTGTGATTGGTTTACCGTAACGCTTATAAATTTGGGAGATTATTTTTCAATTATACAATGTGGAATGCAAACCGTCCGTGCTATCACAATGTCGGGTTGGATGTGATTTATAAATGTTGTTGTATGTACAATCGTTTCCATGCATACCTCTCGTACAAATCTCTGCATCTGTTCATGCATGAGTGTGGTTTTCAGTTTCCCATGTCTTATATCTTTTTCTTTTTTCAATTTCATCACTGTAATGCGGTTCAGTTTAGTTCATCCGTCGTAGTTCATGAATGTTTTCATTTAGTTGTAAACATATTGTTGCATGTACCTACTTGTATGTTATTTCATCCTGTATAACTCTATATAGTATTAAGTTCACATATCCATTTATAAGAAACGATATATTTAACGGATTGACATATTAGATTGTATATTTTTAGTTTGTTTCATTTTGATTGAGGCAATTTATTAATAATTTATTCGGCATTATTTTTATTTTTCAGAATATGACACTACTATTCAGTCCGTGTTTTTACAATTGAGTTACTTAATAAAATATTTTCAAAAATTGATTTTTTGCATAGTCTACATTAAGGTTGGAAAGCGACTGTTTTGTTTTTAATTAATTTTCTATTGAAGTATATGAATATTGTTCTTTAAAATTTTGACGTATTAATTTAAAATTTGAGAGAAAATAACACATTACTATTTATGCATGAATTGCATGTATTACTTAAGAACGTATTTATACACGCATAATTAATGATCATTTTTTAGTTTGTTTTACTATAGACTTGTACAATGCCACATTTCACTTTTTGAAATGCTTCTTGTGCCAGTAATATATTCTTCTGCCAACGTGTACTCCGCTAGCATGGCACTCTATAGCCTTTATTTTTCTCATCCTGACAGCAGAACCGTATTCAGACAGTGTAATTATTAGAGGTTGAATGATAATTAATCTTTATTATGATACAATTATGTTTGAATACACATTTGTATGAAGGTGTGTTATTAATGCCACTGACAAAGCCTGTCATGCTTATATAGGGTGGAAATATCTCTAAACAATCTTGTTAAATATCCTCAATCAAATCAATCATAACACAGGTTATAGACAATGCTTGTAAAGTTATATATAAGATGTTCTAATTGGTTTTTAATGATACATTAATACAGAAGTTCAAGGTCACAATTCCTAATATGCACTTAATTTTTACAATAATATTATCACTTATCTAAATAAGCATACTTATATATATTTATTTATTATAGTTATTCACAGATAATGTTGATGTTTAACGGTGTTTTCAGATTTATTTATAATGGCTTTCGTTTCACAATCATCGTTTCCTCTCCATGGATTGTGTTCTACTGTAACGCACACATCAATGGTTTTTGTAGCACTCTTGTCTCTGGACCTTCCTTTGCACTCTATGATTCGAGTTTTCCTCTTCTTTTTGACAGTAATTATAACCTGTACTTGGTGTTGATTTTGTGGTACGGTTTTAGGCTATATTAAGACTTACAAATCGTATAGTTATTAATTACTGTGGTGAAAATTGCTTGAAAGAATGAATTAAATTTCTTATTTGATTTTAACTTAATTAATGGATTTGTCAACACGAGTGCCTACTGAAATCTTTGAACACATATAATCTGTTGCTTCAAAAATTTAAAAACGTGCGCGTATGTCTCGAAATGATTAGATACAAAATAATTAGGAATATTACGAAAATAGGAAACTAGCGAAATTTGCATATATGTTACGTTTTATGTATTCTAAAGCACCTGTGGCGCCGCAGGTTCTCTCTGGCGTTACATTCGCGCGTCGATGTCGCTCAGCGGCTACATGCCCCCCCTCTGCGACCCGGTAGACGGCCACCTCCTATTGGACGGCGGTTACGTCAACAACCTCCCAGGTAAACCAATCACAACGCGGCATTTGATGACGCACGCGCACGCGCCACGGTAACGACCAATGGGCGGAGAGCACGCAATCCTTGAGCGTACGCACTCGTGATATTCCGATAGGCTGAGTGTAAATATAATGATAGATTTACGTATCAAACTTTCGTGTTCCTATTCTCTCTGTATATTAATATACATATCTCGGTGATAAATATTGGAGGCACCTTGTTTAACTGACACCGTCTTACACTTCTCTACACGTACTATATAGATTTCTTGTTTCACCAATGTAACGTAATACTACTTGTATATCATGCACTAGTATGTAGCCAATGACATCGCGAATTAACCGATAACATAGCATCACCACTAATGTGGCGAATTGTCATCGATACCCGATATTTACACTCAGTCTCATTTTACAAGGTAAGTGATGGCAACACGAGCATTTGGCCGGACAACATACAAAAATGACGGTGAGGTTTTGAAGTATGATGTCCTCAGTCTTACTACACAGACCTATATTGTTTTATTTTTTTTAAATTTTGCGCAGTGATTTTTTACATTTAACTTACAGAAAGCGGCTTGCTTAATTCTGTATTTAAATAATAAAATGAATAAACATGTAGCTATAAAGTATTGATTTGTACGGTAAAGTCTTATTTCTTGTAACATGATATTCGTAATTAGATTCGTTATATCTTATTTAGCTGTAATATTGTCGCTGATCTCACTATCAGACTTTCGGTTTTTTACATATTTTTCTGAAATAGAAATAATAATTGAATATAAATTTCGGATTTGAAGAACTGAATTATATTTCTTTTTCTTGTGAACGTGGCGAGTTTAAATATATTTCCGAATCCAAATATATGAGACCTCAGGACATGATTCTTCGAACTCGTAACATTGTCAAGTGTTGCCTACCCGCCAAAGTGGCTAGTGTTCACGTAGGTGTGCTGTGGCGCTACTGTCGCGCGTCGATGAGCATCGCGGGAATATTCCCGCCGATCTGCGACCCGATGGACGGCCATCTTTTACTCGATGGTTGCTATGTCAATAATGTTCCAGGTCAGTAAATTAGTTTTAAACTAATCGGCTGGTGGTTTTACCTTTTGTCTGTTTTGGATATCAATTGGCGGTGGTTTCAAAATTAGATCGAAACTGACCTAACTTAATTCTGAGCAAAGCAGAATGCCTTTGAACACATTGATGTCTTGTAATTGTAAGTAAATGCAATCTGGTTGAAATTTTTACCACACTAGTTCTATATTCATTATTTAGAGATGCCTTAACCAAACACACTGTTGTAAGAATTGAAATCATATTGTAGAGTTCGGACAAGACAATGACAGGCTGTTTAAAGTGCACAATGAAACATGAGTCACAAATAGTCACCCATTCCAAAGCTGTCAGCACGTTGCGCTGCTTATAGAACGCTACTCGACATATCAGTCTGCACAGACCTTATAGCGCTCAAGTATTACTCTTACTCTACATTTTCATAGATCGAATATGGTTTAATAATAAGTTGAAACTATGGGTTGTTTCTTATATTTGTAATTTAATTATCATTATTGTGAGTATAAGGAGCGCCTGCCAAATATCTTCCTTACCGACCTGACGTGCTTCTATGTTCATTAATGTCTTCAACCACGCACGTCGGTTACTAACACTTGACTGCCAAATTACCCAGTATTTCAATAATTTATTTTTCATTTAAATTAGTACTTTAATTTCATCATATTAACAGCGGACGTGATGCGGTCCCTGGGCGCGAAGCACATCCTGGCCATCGACGTCGGCTCGCAGGACGATACCGACCTCACCAATTACGGTGACGATTTGTCCGGCTGGTGGCTTCTTTGGAAGCGGTAAGATTACACACAAAATATCAACCAAACAGTTAACGCTAGGATTTTCTTAAATGTGAGATTTTTATGATGTCAGTGAAATGCTTAGTGGCTTAGATTTCAGATTCGTACTCTTTGAGGTCTAAGGCTCTAAGGTCTAAGGACACATATAGTCTTACTTACACTTTGAAAAGTTACAAGTAACTCGTGATCAACAACATTACAACTAAAGGGTTAGTGATGATGTAATGTTTTATTGTGATGCAGTATTGGATGATGCTGTATTTTCCAGGTGGAACCCATTCACGACGCCAGTCAAAGTTCCCAACTTGCCGGACATTCAAAGTAGACTGGCGTATGTGTCTTGCAATCGACAGCTCGAGGTAAGTTGGTACTTCTTGTATTATTTGGATGAGATGAGGATTGGCTAATAAAAAATATGGTCGCTGATGATCTTTTATAGATCTATTGTAGCTCCTATAGATCTGATCCTTAGAATCTTGTAACGGTCTAGGGGGACAGAATTCTGATGTGACAAGGTGCATAAAAGTGGTCCGCTCGTGAACTTTCTGCTATGAGTGAGACATGTGCGTCATAGTGTATATATGTGGAGGTGTTTTTTTCTCCGTGGCAGAATCTGTTAGCTGGATCAAACCAATTCCTAGTCTTATAGGTGTTCGGGTATCTTGTAGTCAGTGGGAATAGTGTAAAATGTACGGTATGTACATGTATGGTACTGAACTTTTTGATCGGGTTTGATGATAAGGGGTCACTCGGTCATGGGAGTCATAATTGTGATTTAGTATAAAAATTGGCAACGTCGAAAATGTCGAGATTGAATCCACATAAATTGCTGACATAATTTGGCTAGTAAAGATTCTCGTAGCTGATTGCATCGGACAGGAAGTGAAGAAGTCGGACTACTGCGAGTACATCCGACCGCCGATCGACGCGTACAAGACGCTGCAGTTCGGCTCGTTCGACGAGATCCGCGAGGTGGGCTACCGGCACGGCGCCGCCTACTTCGAGGGGCAGCGGCGCGGCGGCGGCGGCGGCGTCAGCGGCGCCGGCGGCCGCGGCTCCGGCTCCGGCGGCTCCGGCACCGGCGGCGGCGGCCCCGGCGGCAAGCACGACGCGCAGCCCTCGCTCACCGAGTCGGTCAACCCTAAAGCATCTTCCTAGTCCACAATTATATATTAAAACATGTAGGAGAGGAGTTCTTGTTCGGAGTTTTGTTCTTTATCATCGTCATCATCATCAGCCTATAGCTGTCCACTGCTGAACATGGGCCTCCCCCAGAGCGTGCCACGCTGCTCGGTCCTCCGCATTCCTCATCCAGTGTCGCCGCCGATCCTACGAATGTCATCGGACATTTGTTCTTTGCCATCGGTCAATCATAATAAGATCGTCGTTTTGAAACAGTTCGGTAGGAGCCGCGAAACCAATTGAGCTCGTAGTGGGGTAATGTAAAATAACCGAACTGTATTGTTTTGTACTATGTTCGATATGCGACGATAGTCTAGAATAGTCTAGATGAAATTTCAAAAATATTTTTTGTTGTAGTAAAAGTTGGATATCCGTGTGCTTGTAAGTTAAATCATTATTCAAATGATATTTGTAACCAACGCCTCGGACTTATTTTAATATCTCTATTTCCAATTTACTATGGCATTTGGAAATCGTGTTTACTTACATAAATAGTTCATAATATATATTATTTATTATATTTTTGACCGATCACTGAACTCCGAGGTGGGTTCAATCCTACGTAGGATAAATATTTATGTGATCATATCATATCATGTATCAGTAATTGTACTGTGTTGTATGAAAAGTTTCTGGTTACTATGGCGTCACAGTTTAAAATAAGATGACCGTACGTGAAGTTGTTGAAAGATATTATTGTTGTTATTTATTTTTGCTAAATTAAGTTGTATATGGATATCGTCAGTCTAGCCCTATGGAATATTTCTGTATGTTATATATTTCCAGTTACACATTCACGGATCTCGCCCAAATGGTGTGTTCGGTGCGCACGGCTCGCGACATGGACAACGACTCCTCCTCCTCCTCCGACTACGACGAGGACCAGCGCCACTTCGAAGGTTACGCCTCCGAGCCCACTGCTGGGTTACTCGAGGTATGCCCTAGCAATATGCCAAGATATATGTATGTAGTATTGTTGAGTAGATCAACTAAATTTAGGTGAAAGCTACTGATTCGCCCCATTTTTTGTTATTTTCTTATATTTGTAATTTTCATACTAAGCAAGTCGCATTTTTGGCAGGCGTCTGTGCGTAATGGAAGTACAAATTGAACTGTGGTTTATTAAATTATTTATTAGTTAGATTTCGCTGTGTTAAATAATTTCAATCTTCGATGGACTTGTACGATTATCAAATTAAACATACATAATATGTATTGTTAAGAGCTAAAACTTCCATCTCCCACGTATTAGGATTCCGAATTTATTTTTCTCTAAATTGTTTACAGATATAAAGATCATACTAAGTTTTATCTGTAATTACCATTATCTTAGTTTTTTTTCAAAAGTAGCCCCACTTTCAAAATAAACGTCTTAAATGAAACATCAAGTGTTCCCTATAGTGAGAAACGAAATTCCTTCCGGTTTTTCTTTAAGAATTTATTTCGATATGCAGTTGTAGTTTATATTTTTATATTTTCGTCACGTAAGAAAAAACCTGTAGGTATGTCCTCTTTATGCTACTTTCGCTCTCTTTCTTCTATGCCTGGTCGGTATATTTTATCTATCATTATTCGTATTATTATATTGTTCTTATTTTCTATCATATTTTTCAATACACATAATGTAAAGTTAGGATCCAAATCGAAAAGTTTCTTTTTATATCGAATTAAGGAAAATATTGAATTATTTAACAATAGATATAAAATGTTGGATTGTAAATGAAGTATATAAAAGTAGTAGAAAAAAAACCGAATAAAATGAATAACAAACAAATTTCAATATGAAATTTCCACGGGTTTAGTATGTACTAAAGATACAATACTCGCATGTAATTAAAAGGGCTAGAGGAAATCGCACGGAGGAACCGGAACGCTTCTTCCTTACGTGACGATTTCTACGATTCAACAACACCTATCGCAACCCGCATTAAGGAATTTCTTTGCAAACACTATTGTATGACATTACACCGATTAATATTTTATTAAAAGATTCTTGCTAGTTAACTGGTATATTATTAATGATTGTTCATATTATGGTAAGGCGGTTGTTGTATGCGTAGATGTCGTCAAGCGTAGAAGGCGCGGCGTGGTCCGACCACGGTCCAGCCGTGGCCCAGCGGTGGTCCAGCGACACGGAGCTGGTGCGCACTTATTGACGCTGCAAGTTATTGGTTGACCAAATTTTTTTTCTCTATGGGTCTCTTGCTCTTCTCCGTGTGAGGGTGTCGGGGCTTTTGAGCGCGTAGTGTCTAGTACTGTCTAGCTTTGTGTTGGCGGATGTGGCTGTTGTTGCCGGTGACTTGGGGATAGTCTATGATGCGCATATAATTATAGTAAAAAAACTTTTTTTTTAAATACAGCAAATGAGAATTTAATTTTGTGATTTATTAATCTCTCTATCTCTCTTCTCTTTATACCTTTAAACTAGCATTTCTTGTAGGTATATATATATGTATGTATATAATCGGAATCTCGGAAACTGCTCCAACGATTCTCATGAAATGTTGTATGCAGGGGTTTTGCGGGCTATAAATCGATATAGCTAGGTTTTATTTTTAGAAAACGTCGTTTATCCCTGTTTTTAGGCAATAAAAAAATTGCTACAATATCATCAGATTACGAAGGTACATTTTGCTACCATCTTTAAGGTTATAATAGCTTAAATCGGGCGGTCCCGAAACTAGAAAACCCCGGTAGACTGTAAATGTTTCAAGTTCGATTATTTTTCCCTTTTTTTAAGTTTTTTCTTTTGTGAGAAATGTTATTATTGAGAGTCCTTTATCAACGCATCTAATTCGTATTTAAAAACAATCAAAAAAATACCGAGCTAGGCTCGGTCATCTAGGTTTTAGTAATAATGGGAGATTTTAAGAAATAATATTACTTTTAAGTAAAGCTTTTCGAGGATAGAATATGTATCAGGAGCTTAAGTATATATATGTACGTCTATATTTACTTTTTTGTTTTCAAAAGCTTTTAGTTTAATTCGAATAATTGTACTTTGTCTATTCTTTTGTGGTTGGTTTAATTTTTTCGGTTAATAAATGAAGCAAGGCAAATTTAAATAAAAACAAAATGCAATCCATGAGACAAAGTGTATAAATAGACATTAGATAGTACGTATAATTGTGTACCGCGGCGGTGCGCGGCGGCAGGAGGGGCTGCGGGCGCGCGGCGCGCGGCGCGCGGGCGGCTCGCTCTCCGTCTCCGAGGACGAGCAAGACTCCGAGGCCGACGTCTTCCTGCCGCGTCGAGCGCGCTAGCGCACGCGCCGCACCGCACCGCATCGTACCGCATCGTACCGCATCTCACCGCATCTCACCGCATCGCACCGCATCGCACCGCATCTCACCGCATCTCACCGCATCGCACCGCATCGCACCGCATCGCGCCGCACCGCACCGCACCGCACTGCACTGCACTGCACCGCAGCACGACCCGCAACAGTTTTAAATGATCTTTTTGTTATTATGACCTGGTAAGTTACACCTTCATCGTGTACGCGCCGCGTGGGAGGTGCAGGTACGCCATAAAATGGACGGGATCACGAATGTCCAAGAAAATCCTATTCACCCTTACATTCGACCACTCCTATATATCCATGTATAGATCTTCGTGTATGGAGACTGACGATTTAATGAACAGTTACCGGGTGCCAGGGCGCGGATGTCTATATATATTTCATAATGGAATCTTTACCCAACCAACGACTTCAGCCATCCTGGTATGAAAAACTTTGCACAATCAGTGCGCAAAATCCTCTTCGTGCTGTCATGTAAGTTCTAATCGCCTTACAGAAGTAGAATCTTCAGCCCGGTTATGTCACTATCTACTACATATATGTACGTAATGTAAGTTAGTTTAAGCCATTTAGTTTAATACAATATACAAACTTGTAACACACTTGGGCAATTATAGTGTAAGTTTTTGCAACTGACTTAATAATTGTTACAGCTAAATCATAAAATGGCAGCGGCTAAACATATATTTTTTCCTATGTAACTAATTGTTTGGAAGTAACTATATTCTCATAATGTTCTGTAGTTGACAATGTATGCCTCTGCTTTGCAATTTGATTATTGCGATTGACTTTGACATGTATGTACTATGCACACTTTGAGATGTGTTAGGTAGTTTAAGATGTGGTAAGCGAGCTGTGAGATGGAAGATTATCCAAATGTCTGTTAGTCATAGGTGACCGGAGGGTATTTGAGTTTTGATACCAGATATTGTCCGGTGAGTATTGCTCAATATTAGAGCAATATCAATGGACATGTTTACAGACATCTGATCGTTATATGTGAAGGAGTTAGTGCAATGAGACTGTTATATGCTTGTGGGAAGATGAAGTGTATGTATGTATAATAGTGTTACTTAGAGTAAATAATGTTGGGACACTGTAGTCCGACTTAGCTAATTTGTTGTTATAATGGTAATTAATGTAGGTAGGTTCAAGGAAAGATGTTGTATTGAAATGTGATTAATATCATTGCTTTTGTGTACTCGAAACTGTCTGAATCCCGTCTATGAGAAATTCATGAGACTTTGGCTATTCAATTGAGCATACATTCCAGATGCTATGTATTCGCTACTCTTTCCTAAATCAAACGATCTACAGACTATTTCAGTGACTAGCACAAGTGTCATCAAATATTTTCGGAAGATCTTCTCTGTTCATTGCAAAACTGTAATTTTCATGTGTATCAGCCTGTATGTGTGCCGGAGTGATAGGTGTTTGTGAAGGTGTAGTAGAATTTGTGAAAGCAAATTTATCTTCTATAATATCCTACAAATACCGTTATAATGTTGCCAGTATGGATTCACATTTTATATATATATAAAAATGTAAACAGAGGTTCGGTATTTGCTTAACATGTATTATTATTATTGTAATATATAATATTCCAAAGTATGCTGTGATTATTTATGTGAAATAAGTTGATTAATATTTTGTTTTAACCTTTTCTAAATGATGCTGCTACTTTCACGAAGTCGTAAATATATTTTTTATATGATTATATGATTTTTAACTGAATATAATTTTGCATATGTCGTTATTATCATAAGTTATTCGACGTTAAACATCGATTTTAAATATAATAACAATAAAAGTCATACGATAAAATGAGATTTTGAATTTTTTAAATGGAATATTTAAAACTTAAAATTATTTTCAAACGAGGAGTTAGTTTCTATTAGGTAGTGAAGTAACGTTCAAATCGAGTGACATACTATATCGATTGTAGTTATAATTGTCGTGTAAAATCTATCGATAACATCGTTGACAACTAACAATAGAAGATAGAATCGATAGTCAAATATTAGTTTAGTAGTTTCAATCGCCAATAATAATTATGATGTACTTCAAACAAACGTCATGTTTCTATCCAATTCATTAATATTACGACCACATTTAAGTTGTAATTATGTAAATAGTTACTTTTAAAGCTTACTTGATTATTTTGTGTGAGAATAACGGCTAGTGCACATTAGCTTCTTAACAAGACCGTGTTTGTATATTGTCTATACTTAATAGAACTCCAGCTTGGTGGGATGACGATACACTTAGTGTCTGGTAGCGTGCGAAGAGCTGAAGATCTAGCTTAGGCGTGCTATTAGAGAGCCATATGTCCAGCACGAAACAGGCTGATGATGACGATGATGATATGGATACCTTGTTATGCCAAATGTATTGCTAGCTGTAATTCTTACCAAATTACTGGCTAATTTCCTGACATTTTCGCACAACTATTTATGTACGTAAAATTTAGGACTTTGTGTCTAACGGCGCAGTGACTGTTAATGGACGAGGAAAGAAAAAAAATGTTTCCAATATTCAAATGGATATATTCTGACGTACTAATAGATGTTTGTAACTGTAATTTAAGCTCAAAAATGTTACTGCCTGTATATAAATACGCATATATACCTGCACATCGCACACAATTTGGCGGTGTTCAGGTTTTGTATTATTTGATTTTACAAACGGTCAATAAAATTGATACATGAATATTGAATTTATACTTTAGTTGCGGTTTTCCTTCATTGTAAAAAAAGTTTGCGTATGAGATGTATAAAAACTAAAAAGAGGTAAAAACTAAAAAGAAGTGACGTGAGGTGCTAGTGGCGCCCTCTCTTTTTCTCTCTTTGTCATTTGATTTACCTACATATGTATGTATATCAAAATTGAATCGTTGCATTCATGGTTCTTGTTATAGTATTTAAAATATGCTACGATTCATTGAAAGTGTATATGAAATGAAAATTATTTGAAATCTTTAATAGTTTAAAAATCCAGTCTCATGTAGATATTAATATTTAAATTGTACTTTTCTTCGTTGTTAGTAACGAAATATATGTTAGGGAATGTCATGTAAAAAGTGAACTTAAAGTTTTACTTTGATAATTTTAATATGAAGTAAATTGTTTCCTGATTTTTTTTTATGTGACAACATATTTTCTTAGTTCTTTTTTTCATTTGCTTCTCTAACAGAGCTGCTCTAAGAATTATCAAAAATATGTTTCTTAACAATAATTGGAGATATATATTATTAATTTCCACATATTTATGTATTTATGTTTCTTTTTACATGCTATTTCTTGACAAGATTGTAATGCATGTTGTAACTTAGTGTAATTTGACTGATTTCATAGCTTTAAGTTCGCCAAGAGGCACAAAATGTCGTGGATTATCGATGAAAAACCAAATGTAGCTCAACTATTTATAAATCTTGAGTAATGTAGTTGAAAACAATAAACTTGCTTATTATAAACATATGTTGTTTTTTTCATAAACTCCCCCAGAATTTACAGTCTTAACAGTGAGCTTTTGCAATTTATCATCATGATAATAAATGATGACGTCTCTCACAACAAAGTTATGTCTACACAAAGGGAATATATAATTCGTTTAGATGCCTCATCGGTCGAGTGGTTGAAAGTGCGACTGCCGCCCGGGAGGTCCCGGGTTCAAATCCTGGGTCGGGTATGTTTTGGAAACAGGTTAAACGGCTCATCTGCCAGTAGGTACACTCCAACGTATGCTTAGTGCGCAGTGTGTAAGTCGTGAAATAAAATTACAAAAATATAATAGCATCGATTAAAATAACAAAATACAAAGTTCTGGTTAATTCTCAATTTTTATACGATTTCCAATTTATGGCGTTTATCAGACGTTCCTTAAGTCTTTGCACTGTTCCTAAGTAGCTGTGTACATTGACGACCTCCGCGTTGTCGCCGTAGTCGTTCTTGATAGTCTCCATCCGCTCTATGCACATGGTACGGTAGTTGTGACCAGTTTTGAGGCCGTAACTGGTGGTTTCGCTCGTACCGTTCCATTCTTCGTGTGATCTGATATGTATCTTTTTCACCTTTTCGTTCCAATGCTTTTTTAAGTAGTGCCTAATGTCGGGACAGTCGCACAAATTGATCAGCACTTGCATGGACCGTAGCTGGAGGAGCGGACTATTCGGACAGTAGCACAAATGAACCAAATTTTTGGTCAGTTCAGTGCAGCACTCCTTCGCGCGCCACTTGGATCGTGTTGTGATTGTTGTATACGCCATTAGTCCGACGGCGCTTATCCTGACTTCGACGGATTTATTCGTCAGGTAAGGCCTCAAAACAAAGGTTAAGTCGTATTCATCGGCTAATTTTTTCCCTATGTCATGTTTGCAAAGTTGTGCCATACAGTCCATAGATGCGCAAATAATCCTGGGATCTGGATTTTTGAAAAGCGCCAGCATTATTTGGAATGCGTTAGCTTTTAATGGTTTGACTTGATCCCATTCGATTAGGTTTTCCAAGGTTTTAAGATGTAACAGCACAATGCCTGTGTGGTCATTCTTGACCATTTTGAGTAAATTGTCGACGATTTTGTCTTGGGACAATATCACTTCGTTCGAGCACCTATCTCTGGTAAGGGTTCTCAAAGTGTAGGCTGCTGCGTAACGAATCTCCCTTCGTTCTCTCATCATGAGCCACATCAGGTTTTCAATACATAGCGGTCTCGATAATATTCTTTGTCGACCTTGGTAGTGATTTGCCAAATGGGTCAGTACGATACACACCTTTTCTTTTATAACTGGATTACGACTCAACATGAGGTCGATCAAACGATATACGACTTGCAAATTGATGAGGAACGCCGCGTTTTCTGCTATTTGTACCTGGAATAAGAGATAGATAAAACAAGGCGATCCAAAATTCACATATCAAGTGATTAGTAAATTAATACTCACCTGATCCAAAATAGTGTGCAAAGCTTGCAATTGCACTAGATAGTCCGGCGAGTGCAGATCTCTGTTGATGATTCTAAGTCCCACTCGTCCGAATCCAAGTCGGGCGCGGGTAATGTCAACGTGAGGTGCATAAAGTGACGGTTGCATGGACTCCAACCTTTGAGTTGTAGGTCTTTCTAGAGTAGTTGGAAGAGATATTATTTTAAAGGTGAAATACCTGAGTGGACTCTACAACAGGAATATAATGTTTACTGCGACAAAATTATAATGAAATGGAAAAATTATAAAAAATATATTTTACAATCCCTTTTTAAATCCATTGAAGAAAATTAAGACAGTGTATTAGAAGAGGCTTGTCCCTTGCAGCCACTTGTTATTTTTGTATGTAATTAGCTATTAATCACTTATGATGATAACATTTCATTCTGTGAAGGGACCGGTGTTCACGAATGAAATAATAAAATGGGTTTATGACCACGATGACGTTGGTGTATTGGTGAGCTGGATGTATAAATTGCAAAGTAAATAGGACCTAAATACGAATAAACGACCGCAATAAGAAGTTTGTACCTGTGTGCGGATCAAAGTGGGCTCTTTGCATCGCTTGGTCTACTGCCTTGTTAATGATTCTCGGATTCATAGAACATACTAGTTGTAAATACGAGTTCTTGTACGGATTAAACATGATCACACTTATAAAATAAAGCGCGGTAAAAATAATTAAAACACTCTGTAAATGATATCCAAAATTGTCATCAGATTGAAAATATGTATTGACACTTGATTCATGTTTGACAGGAAATCTGTTGAACATAAAGTAATATCATAGGCATCACTGTGAAAAGTTTATATAGAATTTTATAACAGTGATGTATAAGTCATGTATACGTCTAAGTGGTTTACAAGAAAATTAAAACGTAAAAGTTTATTCAATTAATAATTTTAGTAACTAATATTTTTCGCGGGTGCGAAACGGAGAACATAACACGTACCTACTGTGTTTATGTACACATTAGTGGAGATTTAATTATATTCGGTCGGCTGTTAATAAAACACGCAGTGTAAAAATAATTGAAGAGTCACAGACAAACTGTATTGTGGGTTTTGTCTCATTTCTGTATTTATAATGGGCTTAAAGTAGGTAATTCACATTTATAGATATATGTATTTATGTACACCTACTTACGATTGAAACACCCTGTTAAAAGCGTGAACATTGGAGTACTTTTCTGGATACGTCCATTGTTCCCGTGAATTATAGACAGAATTTCTCACTAAAAACATTTAAGTAGTACATATATTCGGGCGTGTGAAACTGTTTATTACTATTAGAGGTTAAATATCTGTAGATATGTACTTAGGTTAGAGGTGTGTGAGTGTTGCGAATGTTATTATAGATAAATACATCACAAACATTGTAATATTGTACATTTTATTTCCTCGGGTAAGGAGTTCGGAATCCTTTACGGCGGCACTTGGTGTCCACTATGAGCTGCGCTTGCCGCTTTAGATAACAGCGTGAAGGTATGTCTTCTTCGTCTTCGGATGCTGTAATCAATCAATGTAAATTTGTTAATTATGTAAGTAACTTGGTGATTTTTTACGATGCTGAACAGACAACCTTTAATATGCGACTTATACCTATTCCAGATTGATTTTTACATGAACACTTAGGTACGCAGTGAATCTTGTTTTATTTACAATAATCAGTCGTATAATAATATTGAGTAAGAAATTTTTAAAGGTTTGATATGCCATAAAACATGTTAAGTTTCATTTCCAATTCTAAAATTTATGACGGGACCCGGAAATTAATGTAAGAGTTATGAAATTATTCAGAAATCAACTTCTAATACATAACTACATATTAAACAAGACTATTAAAAATTGAAGTATGGTAGCAGAAAATAAATAACGATTCTAACTTGAGACTGAGAATAGCACCTGTCAAAGTTTGTTGACATTCACCGAATTTAAGCGTGGGAAGTACTTACGCGGCGGCTTGACTGGCTCTCTTTGTACGAGCTCGCGGTAGCTGGGCAACACCTTCTCACTCTCCTTCTGCGTGCTGTGGCTGTGCGCGCTCACGCCGGCCACGGACGGCGCTCGACTTGCCGACTGGAATATTTTTTCGATAAAGAATTAACCGTGGTAAGCAATACAATTCTAATCGCTTACTAAATAAACTAAGGAACAACTTTGAATAGTATGTATCTTAAATAGAATTATATTTCCTATACCTAAAGTCCAGCAGTCTATGTTTAAAATTTGTTTCGAAAGGTTTTTATAGATTTTAGGGTGAGCAGGTTTCTTCACGTTGTTTTCCTTCACCGTTAGCAAGTCATATTTTAACTTAAAACGCACTTTTGTAGAGGTGCGTGCTATAGATTTGAACCCAGCACCCCCAGAGTGAGAGGCTGAATTCTTAACCACTAGGCTAGCACTGCATTAATGCTGCATTAACTGCTGTTATATATCACTTGCTAACGGTGAAGTAAAACATCGTGAGGAAACAGCGTGGCGGAGTATGTATGGCCTTAACCCTCTCAATATGAAAGGAGATCCATATTCCAACAGTGGAATGACAAATGGGTCGATTATTATTACAAATTTTGTAAACAATAGTTAAAATATATGTCTTTCCCACGGTCTGTACGTAGTACCTATTTTATAAGATTCATATCGAAACTAATCCCTACATACAACTATATGAACACGTTTTGAACGCCTTCCATACTTACACTAGATGGCACCACAAGAACTGTTTGGTCCTTGTGTTTCTCGCTGATGATCATAGCTCTCAGCCGCACTCTTTCAAACCGCGTTGATAACACTTGGATAATCTCCTGGATATCTCGGGCTTCGGCTGTCCATTCCGGCATAGGAGGCTCTGGAATCACCTATTACGAGTAAAAATTATTACCATATAAGCAGTCGTGGGAAGATCTGAAGTCAGTAGTAGGATCTAAATAGAATAACTTGTATAATATTCCTTGTATTTTGCGTACCTACAATAAACCTAAATGGGCGAAAAAAGGAGGCGTTTTTTGTAAAACAGAAGTGAATGTCGGGTACATATTGATATTAAACTCACGTCTAAAAGTTTGCACAATTCGTATAATAATCTTTTAATTTCTAATAAGAAACTATCGATCTCCTCCACTTGGCTGTCCAGTTCCAAGTATATCTGATCCTCTTTTTTTATTTCCTCCTTCAGTTCTGATATTTGGTCCTGACCTCTGAAACAAGATATACAATATTTTATCACAACTGTCTGGCTTCGACGACATTTGATTTAGCATAATATTTCTTACACATTGCTATCGAGAGTAAGATGTTATGATGCAGAATATTAAATTGAAAAGTGGTTAAAACATTAAACATACTCATCTTTATCTTTGACTGATGCAAACTTGTATCCTTCCAGTTCTGCCATTAATGTGGTTTGCGTCTGCTCCAGTTGTAACTTTTCCTCTTCCGTGGTCTGTTGTAAATAATTCAAGCGTTTAGACGTTTCGCGTTGCGCTCGGAATCTATCGAATACTTCCTCTGCATCTGTTACGCCTGGAGACATAAAAAAATGAATTTAGCGTATGTCCAAAGGAGTTAATAGGAAGGGAAAAAATCTAATCTGAAATATACCGGTGAGTTTCATGAGTCGTTGAAATATATTTTCCATTTGCGTAGCGGCGGACGTTTCCTCCGCCACTGTCTCGCCTTCGGTCGATCGCGATTCCTGGCGTACTGGCCGTTCTGAGATACAAAAAATAATATATTACTTTTTCCGTTAGAATCCTCTATGCTCTGCTACTTTGATGTACTTTGGTCTTACGAGCGGGTGGAAAGATTCGCTTTTCCAGCTTTTCGAGTTCTCGCTTTCTCTCTTCAAATCTCTGCGCGAAGTACGCTCGTTCCGACGCTCGCGCATGTTCTGCGTCGTGTGCGCGTGCAGCTTCTGCCGCGGTGGCTGCGGTCGCTCGAGTGCGCATCTCTGCTGCTTCCTCACGTACGTACTGGGATTTTCATGAATTTTAATGATATGGTGTAAGGTTGTACTAATAAGGTTAATAATATGACATTCAAATTAAAAATTAACATTCTCGTTATTATATCATATGCAGAAAATCCAAAGGAGATCTTAGATTTTGTTTGTACATACATATATGTATGTAGGTACATTATTTACTTAATCAAGTTCAAATATAAATCGAACGCCCGTTAATTATGATGACAATGAGAACATTCATTATAATATTAAGTGGCTAATTTCAACATTGACTTATTTAGACCAGCACATATAAATTACAGAATATATTATTAAAATCTAAATATAAAATTGCACCACTTACCACTTTATTCACATGACTTAAACATAACTGGTAAAACGTGGGAGTGTACTAAACTCCTCTGCCTACTCCTTCGGGGGTTACAGGCGTGATGATACGTTTTTATAAAATTACGTACCTCAAGCTTTTGTATTTCATCGCTCTGTTTCTTCAAAAGCTCTTCGATGCCTGTTAATGAACTTTCAAACTTAACGGAATCGTCCATTAACGCTTGCCTAAAAAGTAAAAAAAAAATTATAGATTTAAATTTTGATTGTTTTCCACTTTGTGTCGTATTTGGTTGTAAAATAAAAAAAAAATCGTTTATGCGCACCGAATTGATGAATATTTCTTTTTGACTAGTTCCGCTTCAGTCCATTGTATTAGTACTTTGTGAATTTCGTTTTCTAAATGTGATACGTGCTGAAATGACAAAACGTTGAGTTTCGTTATTAAATTTGCCACATATACAAAGTACACCTTTGAGATTATGACTTATGCTAATTATTCAATGAATTATTTATGGTTGTACCTTTTTGGATCTGGTCGATATCTTGGATTTTACTAAGGCGCTCTTAGTGCTTTCAATCAGAAGTTTTTCATAATCGTTCTCCAGGTCTTTAAGTTTGATCTTTTTGCTTCGTTTCTCGTATTTCAGTAAGTCGAGCATCTTCCGCTGCTCTATAACTTTGAGGTCTAGATTATGAGTTATCTGTATCGAAAAATATGTCTATCACAGAATAACAAGTAATGTAATGGTAACTTGAGACATATTAATGATGTCTTTTGTACAGTATATATTGTTATATGGTAACGAGTTCCATTAGTCAAACAGTTTAGACAAGTGAAAAAAAAAAAAATTAACTCTTGGAAATATAAAAAGGAAAGTTTACATATTGTATATAAGCCATGCTTTTGGAACTTTGGCTGTAGGTATAGTAAAAGCCTCCACTTAAGGAAACTCAGAAATTGCACGCTATACAGATTCAACTTCACTTTGATTGTGTTTGCTTAGAGTCCAATTAGTGCTGGTAAAATTATTTTTTTCATTTCATAATACATTTTACAGTGCGATCAATTTTCTATACAATATTATTAAATATTTAATCGCCCGTAACCGTTTAATAAAATACTCTCACCTGATCAGCGCTTTTATTCCCAATAGGACAAATATCATTCAGATACTTCTTGACCTGTACTTCCTCTTCGCCAATGATTTCCTTTGCTTCTGTCAGCTCATCTAGTCGCACCTTTATCTCTTTCTTGAGTGTGTCTATCAGTTCACTATTTTGTTTCTTCTCTGCTTCGTTTTCCTCGTAATGCGACTTTCTTTGACCCTCTGTAATTAGAAAAAACATGAAGTGTACATTTTATTAGTGTTTTTTATTTGTAAATTCAACACTTTATTTATAAATGCATGAAAAGTGTGATGAAGGTAGAAGAACCACGTTTACTTTGGAAAGATATTTAGCACTCGGTACTTTCAGGCTATTTCGTAAAGAACCTGACTCGAGGAGACCTACAGATATTAGAATTTTTGACGTGAGTTTCTGTTTTAATTCCAAGTAGAATGATGTTTGTTTTACTTAATTACCAACATTTCGCTATGCTCTCAACATTTATTTATTAAATTCATGCTATTCATATAAAGTCAAGTATGGGAGTACTTATTTAGTATTCGAAGTTAAATTTACGACGTACTTTGCTTAAGGGTAATAATTTTATTATATATGTACACACTAATGAATCCTAATTATTATAAAATTACCTGATAGTTGTATTTTCTTTTTCACTTCAAATATTTTTGTATTGATTGTTGTAAGCCGATCCTCGGTTTCTATTTCAAATGGATGTTTTTGATAACACATCGCCATTTTTAGTAAATATTTCTTTGAATTTTCCTTATCAATGTGTATTGAACATTACATTTCAGAAATATTTATTGTCGTTTTGCAATTGTTACCCACTACGATCGTAGCAACCGTGTTATTGATCAATTGATTCGTCTCTTATTTTTAAGTAATCTAACCATTACGGGACATAGTTTTATTATTTGCATTAGACGATACATGTTTTTCTTCGACAACTGATTAAAACACGCAGTAAGAAGGTGAATAAACACAATTATTATAATATCTATATCGTCCCTTATTTGTAGCAGATAATAGTTTTTCAGCGCCATCTCTGTTGTGGCTGATAAACGACAAAGTTCGAAAGCTCACTATTGGCTGTGATAGCCGAGCGCTGTTGAATCGCTTGATTTCTCCATTGAATCAACATTCCTTCGCGTATCTTTACATGTGTGAGTGGCTGCGTTCTCACGGCTCGTATTCGACAATCCTATATATTGATAACATAAATCATAATTATTTAGGAATTGATCATCTAATACCATGAACTGATAATAGTAAAATGGAATTGTATGGAAAATACGCATCGATATAAGCTGCGCCAACGCACACCATCGTAGACGCCGCCATTTTGATTTACCGTACGTTGTGTATTTACGAACAAAGCCGTCAGATGCGAGCAGGACGCGGCTGCGCATGATCCTACCGGGCTTTACGTTTCGTTCAAATGTGTTTTACCGCTAAAATGACCAATACATCAATGTTTTCGACGTAACAACAGTTCAAAAACAAAATGAAGTGTCAGTTCTTACATTTAGTTCCGTGAGTGTTGATATTTTAGTGCTTAAACGACACAGAAGGAGTAAAACAAATGTGTGTGATCCATGTGTGAATGTTGTGCTACAAGATGTGGTCGAGAAACTTTATACCGGATTATGGGATTACATTGCTGTCGATTGGTGTCTTGCTGTCGACTTTGGCGGCCAAAATCGACGGTGTAGAAGGTAAGTGTTATATTATGTACCTGGATGTCATTTTGAAAAGTGGTCGAGCTTATGAAAGCGCGGTCTGCAATTTAATGCGACCGGTGTGCGTTGGCGCGCCAACGAAAGGAGCTTTACGTGAATGCCGCGCCGTTTCATCAGGTCGGGTAATATCTTGGTTCTCACAGTTTAGTGGTACTTGTGTAACTAGTCGTTTTAAAAACTAGAGTGAAGTCAGCGCATCGTTTTTTAATGTATTTTAATCGTACTTGCTGACGTCGAGATTGTAGTGTGCAACCCGAGATATCTATTTACTTCTGCATCTTCCCTGAACAGTATAAAACGGCATAACACCGCACTTGTGGGAAATATAAAAGTACGGTTATAAGAATTCAGGTAAACCGGTTGAACTGATAAGTGTATAATCACCATAATAAGAATTCCTATTGTTTTAATATACTTCCTAGATAAAGATAAGAGGATTATACCAGGTAACTGAACCTTACCAATCTTATAACATGTTACGGAAGGGGCTGCGTACGTAAATAAGTATCTTGTAGTTTTTGTTGTATTATATCTTTTAGTTTTGCTTTGGTTTCCTTCCTTTTTCCGTTTGGACTCAACTAATTGTTGTACATGGGTCTCCTCTAAGAAATACACGGATTGAGACCATATTCTGTGCGCCGGCCAAGAGTAGGGCAGCAGTCTTCACATGCCTTAGAGGATATTATGGAGGACTAAGGTGCGCCGGTTTCCTTACGATGTTTTATTTCATCGTTACAGTTACTAATTTTAAACCTTGAAACGCACATTGTTTTGTAAAATACTCTTAGAAGGATATGAACCCAGGAACCCTCGAATGGTAAGCCGAATACTAAACCACTAGACTATCATAAATTTGAAAAATACGAAAGACTTTTTTTTAGTATGTATTTCAATCAGTAATACATGCAATCGTTGATAAATGAAAATTATTGTGATGAAAGTTTTCAAGTAAGATTTGCAATTATAAAATAGCAGAAAAAAGAGAACAGAAAACATTGACATAATGAAACAAATAACAAAACAAAAGCCGACCGTACGATCGATCCGTCAAAAAGCACAAATTAAAAAGTTACACGCGCATAGGTATCTGAAACGTACTAGCAAGGACACTCATAACACTAGATGCAGCGATAAAGACAACAGTTTAATTCCGTACGTAGTCCGCACGACGTCTTCGCCTAAGCCTGCCTAGCTGAATACAAATATCAACGCTCCTTAAGTATTCGACGCGTTGCCACACGATTTCTGTGGTCGGGACCCGGTGGGACTTTTGAATATTAATCAAGCGACAATAATAGCGTTATTTTATTCACTCACTTTAGAGTAAACGTCAGTTTTCAACAACAAACCGACGTTCTGAGGGAAAGTTCCATTTTTAAATTCATATAGAGTAGTGTCGTTTGAGATGTACCTCGCGTTGGAGTCGTTTTCACGTTTGCGTGCATGTAATTTTTAAGACACTCTTTATCTATTTGGTAGACAAAACCACACTTATTAATAATAGTGTTTACTTCAATGAGTAATACAAACTCAGTTTCTTGTAAGCACCGAATTAGGCGTTTGACTGTATAGCATCTCATATAACAACAGCATGTTTTCTAAAGTCACATTTTAATCCAAAACATTCTCTAAATTTTGTTTCTTGTTGTTGTAATTTTATTCAATTCCCTCGAGAGATTTAAATTCCTTATCATTCAATTAGCATGGAACTCGAGAAATGCACCGAATTTATGGCGCGCTCGAACAATCTTCCCTTGTCGTGTCATCGGCTACGTCCGAAGAATTGTTGGTGTGTCCAATGATAAACATTTCAAGGTGTTGTTTATGACTGTACCATGTTCATTGATCATAGACATTGTTGTAACAATGTCGTCGAAGGCGTCCGTGTTTTATGGTACAGTCGTGTACCACAAGTGCGATGCTTTCATCCACGCCTACATTACATTGTGGTCAGTAGAGGGCCATTAAACCGAACGTTATGTAAGAGACGGCACCGAATATGTTACAATGAAATACAAACTTCACGTGATGTTTAAGATTTTACTGAGCCGTAATGTAGACGGGAGATCCATGTAGAACAGAGTTATTGAATAATTCTCTAAGACAGAAGGATACTATTATAATAAAAGCGTAATATTTCACATGCGCATTTGTATTCGCAGGAAACTACGCGAATATTTGGTGAATTCATTTGTCTAAAGAAACGGGAACTATATCGATAAAGTTGGAATTTTTCATTTGCTTACATTTATATACAAGTATAATTGAAAAGTTATTATTTCTAAAAATAATAACTTTTCAATTATAATAATATTTTTTTTTATTTTTATTTATTATTATAATTGAAAACTTATTATTTTTAGTAAAGTTGCTTATACGCGAATGTAAAAAATCCAACATTCTTTACATCACTATTGGACACAGGCCATCCCTATGAGCACCATCGCGCCTGCCCTGGGCTTGCCGCATCCAGATTCTCCATAAGAATCAGCTTCAGATTTTCGATTTAATACATAAATAATTATCTACTCATTTATCATTCCACTGTTGGAATATGGGTCTCCTCTCATATTGAGAG
>DWME01001012.1:0-27675 GCA_018244795.1 Parelbella ahira ahira
AATAAGCACCCTGGGTTTGTTATCCGGTAATATATACGATCCTGGTTGCAAAGTTAGCTTTATTTATTGGTTACAGTCAGCCACCTGTTCTACTGGCAGCGGGAAAGCTGAGCGGAAACTTTACTTGTACATTAGTATTGTTTATTTTATGGAGAGACCAAATTGGTTAACACACGTCAAAGCTAACACATAATCGGTATCAGTCTTGAAAACAGGAGATTTAAAACATTACAAATGCTTAATACACAATCAAATATTTTGTTAGCGCTGAAACAGATATTAGGATGTTCAATTGTATTCGCAAAGAGAATATTTCTCTAAAACCTGATTAGATGCAACTGAAATCGCGCTACCTTTCCACCAAATTGTTCGTACGCGTCTTAAGGTGCTGTATGTGAATATTCACCAACAGTTTCATAGCTGGAAGTGAAACAAGCGCCTTTTACAGGTAACCGAGTATTTTCCATACACATCAGGGGTGCTGCGAAGAAATTTACATGTGAACGATTTGCGTTTATGCTAAATAGTGTATCGCTGGTTCGTTGGCTGGCTGATATAAATGTGTTTCGAGCTGAATTTTGATGTATGGGGTGCATCTTTAATATCACGCTTGAAGATTGTGTGCAGGGGTTGAATGGGTCCGATTATGCTGTGACTATGTCGGGAGTGGACGGGTAGTGATATTGGTTTTTTAAATTATGCTTTACAGTATATTAAAAAAGAGTAGGTATATGATACGTTTTGTTTACTTTGGAACATGGGTAGGGTTTGCTTTGGTCTGTATGCAGAATTCACTATTAATTGTATCAATTTCTAATCGACATCAGCTGGATACAGAAATTCTATTTGATGAGGATAATGACATCAATTACAAGTCCAATTTTCAATTATAGGTATAGACCATCTGATGTTTAAAGGTAGCCAAGTTGACTGTTGTGGTATCAACACAAAGACTCATAAGTACGTCTTGGCATTTGAAACGCTCTAAAATCCCTTAGAGTTGAACTTGAGTTGAATTTAAGTGAGCACTGGCCTAGCCAAAGATATAACATATTTTTATCTATATTCGTACCTTGTGACTTCTATATGGTTTAGAACAAACGTAGAAAACAAAGAAATATTCCATTTTTATAGTTTCTTAATAGTTTTAAAACGACTGTTTTGCCATATATTTTGTTATTAGTACTTGTATAAAAATGTATTAAATAGAAAAGTTTTATCTTTTAGTTTCTACCGAAGATCTTGTTCGAGTCAGTTTTTCATTCGAAATATTATCTTGTGTGCATTCCCCTTGAACAAGAACACGTATTTTCTTCATGAAGCATATTACGTAAACGAAAAATCATAATAACATTCCACTTGGCCCAGGACTTCCAATTTAGCTTGTTTGCCGCAACGAACAAAATTATGTTTTTTCACAACCTTATTTTTCTAACAAACAAAAAGAAGTACCGCCTCAGTCCACATTCGAAGAATCGTACAAATTGAAAACTCATTATAATCCCATCGGGGCATATTAAATGAGATTTCGAAAGTCTTTAGCAAATAGAGAACGAGTGCGTGAATTGTTTTTGTAGACAAAACACACCGACTTGTATTGAAATGGCATTCAGCGTGGCCATCGATTTCTAATGATGTTTTTGTATTCGAAATAGGTCAGTATGTTTTACAATTATATTGTTTGTTTTTCGTACGTCCGTCTGCTTTTATTTCAACTTCCTTTTTAATCGGGTAGTTGAAAAACTTGACACACTTTGCATGGCACATAAAAGTTTGCACGGTTCGAGTTACGGAATCATTTATTTTCTCTTTCTGTCGACCCACAGTACTAAGTTGTACGAGCGTTATCTCCTGTTGACTCATATCTTCATTATTGTCTTACGTTGTTTTTGTTTTGTTATTATTAACAGTTTCGTTGGCGATATCATTCCTACGATTTTGTATACGTTTTTGAAACATAATTTTTACCAAACTAGATAGAGTTTTACGAACAAGTTATTCATATTTTACGTTTAATGCTGATCGTGAACGTTGCTGAAGGAGATATTATATTATCTTTTCGTTGATAAAATACCTGTTATAATATTGCATTACGTGGCCACAATGGTGCTCCGTCCAATATCGGGTCCGAATCAATTACCAAAAGGTCTCAGCCAGCAAATATCGACTTCTCTAATGCTCAGAAAGCTTCACCCAGGGAAATGATATCCGTTTGATGTGGGAACTTTATACATATTTAAATGAATCTGATATTCCCGCCCGTCCAGAACATTCGAAAGTATTCTGTTTATTCGATATCTTTTTTTCCCCTCAGATATTTATTATATTACTTTGCTAGAAAACTGTCTCTACTATTTTTGTGTTCTCAATACATTCTTAAAATAGACAGAAAACAGGCCGTGTTTTTCTTATGGCTATAAAAAGATCACAGATCGCACTAGCACAGTTTATTTAATATAATATGTCTTTTTGCGTATAGAACATATCCATTTAGTCACAACCTCCACTTTTGGTCCTTTGAAACTTGGCGAAGTCCTATTAGTTATGAAATGTTGTCTATATTATAACGTTAGTGCTCATGTAAGTTTTTTTATTTTGTAGTTGAGTTTTCCGAGTAGTATCTGCGAGGCAGATTACGCTCCCTGATATAATTTCATATTGTAATAAAACAATTTCACAAATTTAACAGCACACGTTCATTATTGTTTAATTTATTAACTTAATTGATTATTTTTGGTTACATTATACAAATATGCTAAAAATTAAACATTTGTATATACCTAGCTATGAGGTTACATTTCGTACTTAAGAATAAAGGAATTTTAGCGCAGTGGCAGTAACAGGTGCAGTTTCTGCTCGCATTTCTCTATGTCGCAGCGTAATGTAATGTTTAGTGCAACAAAGCAGATCTTTTACCTGATGACACACGTAGTAATGTTTTGAGCGTCCCCGCGACAAATTGTTATAATTAATTTTGTTGAAAACACACACTTATTTTACTTTACACGGAAATTCATCCAATATGTATTGGTTTGTATCGTTCTCATATTAAAACAGATAATTAAATTACTTTAAATATGATACAACCTTTGGTTAACATGATGCATCGAGTGAAAAATACTTGATTTTATCTGAAAAATTTTTACACAATATATATTGAGCTCATTCATTCCCAATTGCAATTAACCGCTCCAGATTGTTAAAAATTATTGAATTATCTTTTCATTAAATTAAATTCAAATATACAATGTATTATTCGTATGGCTTCATTAAAAAAACGCTGTGATTGCACGTTGTAGTATAAAGCAGACTCTTCAATATCTATACAATTTTCTACTTCAATTTAATTATACACTCGGCTATCGATTGTTGAGAACGTAAGTATTGCAAAAACCAAACGTAACAATACACATGAGATCATACATATATGATTCATGGATGTATAAAAACCGATCTCTTGTTATACTTATGAACCTGTTACGTGTATTGCGAATAATGAATCATTGATAGGCCGCAGGAGCTTAATTATTTTTCCCCGTTACATTATCGCGATATTCGCAGCAAAAAAATGTTATTGATGTTGTTGTCTTCTAAAAATACTTTTTGCTTTACATCGATGAATATGTTATGTGCGTCCATTCTTAACATAAATTTTTGATAAAAGTAAGGAGTAATTGTAGATCTATTTTCAAGGTAGTAGGTTCAGGGTAAAGGGTTCATTCAGGTTTGAGTAAAGGGTTCGACTGCTAGTGTATCACCATCGTTAAATTTTAATGTCTGGCTTTGCTTTCTATGTCTGGCAATGCTTTCTATTGATAGAAATGCGATTAATGTGATAAGGCTTTTAGACACGTGACCGACTAATTATCAGAATTAACCTTGAATGTAATCGATTTTCAATAAAACGAAAGTTAATATGGATTTTGGTTAGAACAACAGCTAAATTGTAGGAAAAAACCCGTCAGAGGAGGTCGATGTCCAGCAGTGGACGTAGATATGCTGATGATGATGATTGTTGGAATTATATCAAGTGTGGTCTACACTTGTTTGGTGAATAATCTGTCACTGGTGACTTACGTGGAGTGATAATCAAAATTCTATGCATGTTCAACAATATTAGTGATTTTAGCTGATTATTTTGAATATTTCTACTAAATTTCTTAAAAATAAAATTTCTAAAATAGAAATTTTTAAGAGATACTCGTAAACGCTGAATAGCGTTTCGCGAGAGATTAGAAATAGAAAAATTACCCGTGTATTTTCCTTCCGTTTTAGTTTTGGAGTTTAGTGTGATGCAAGGGCATAAATTCTGGGTTTTTATCTTCGTAATATCACGTCGCAACTTTATGCCGTGACTGTGGAGAAAATATTGAATCTGCAGGCTGCTTGAATTCATATTCATTTCTCTTTAGATAAAAGGCAGTAAAGAATAGCACTGGTCGGAGGACTCCTGGTGGAATATTTTTACAGACTCTACAGAAAGGAAACGAATACAATTCAACCTCTCATATAGAAATTTACCTTCCGCTTATTGGTGTGACGGAAATACTGCTCTACATATTTTATACTGAATTACATAGTTATTTTAAAGTAACAATTTCAGAATATTAAATTTCATGAAATATTCGTTTCTATTTCATTACTTAGCGCGTAAAATAAATTCAAATCATTTTACTCTTTCAGTCTGAAATTCATTACTTCTAGCATGTACGACATAATCTGCTTATTCAACATACATATATACAATATTTTATTATATTTTGGTAATAAACCGATACTAAAGTATTGCATTAGGCATGGTTAATGTCAGTACGAACAACATATTAAGTCACAGTTTAAGAATTTTATTTCTGAAAAAATTACAATATTCTATTATAGAGATACATTGCATTTATAGACTTACATATCGCAGCCAAAAAAGGTCTACCATCAAAATATGAATTAATCCGCGCTGGAGTAGCATAACGGTTTATGCTAACTGCCTACCTTAATTATGGGCTTTAAAACGGCGAATAAAACTCTGTCTTCATAGTCGTAAAATATACTATGTATAATAGACAATGCGGTAAAGCAGTATTGCGGGTTGCCAAAAATATGCCGCATAAAAGAACATTTTGCATAAAATTAGAAAATTATGCTGCATTACATTTATAAATGTGGAACAATATATTATTTTATAAAGTTAAACGTTCATAGGGTGAACGCACCATCCACAGAAGCAGGTGTGTGCTTTCATTTCTCGTTGTCAGTGTTCACTCGTCCCGGCAGAGGGAGCCACAATAAATCATGCTTAACCGCGCCCCCGGGAACCGCTCGCGTTTTTGTCTTCCATCAAATCCCATTAGTTGAGCGCGGTTAATGAGTTTAACATTCGTTTTGTTCCTCCTCAGCTGTTCTTGGGTAATTACGCGAAAATATGGTTTAAAGTTTCGCTCGCGAGTCTGGGCTCGCCTCGGAATGGTTAACGGATATGTAATTTGCGAATCTCGTTTGTTCGTTTTGCAACTTGTTTCTACTTGTTCTTACTAGCTAATAATCATTATTTGCAACTCCTTATAACTGTCTGGTGCTTTAAATATTTCTGAAATATTTAACACTGTTTCCCTTTTGTTGTATTATCGTGTGTATTATTTTGTATCCAAATAAAAAATTTGAAAAAGGCCCTTAGCTAGGTTAAGTTGGAATGTTCTAGAACCCGCTTCTTTATTGTTCTCTGAAAACCTACTAAGTCCAATTCGTTGACAATACTTCGCTTTACTTTCTATTTTGCTCGGTAATTCAAAGTTACTCCAAAAAGGAAATAACTTAAACTCCGACGTAAATGTATAAAGGAATTTTTTGCTTCATATCGTAGTACAGTGAGATTGCGATGCCAATAGAACTGATCGAGCAATGTTTTGAAAAACTTTTAAATAATTAAAGATTTGATAGAATTCATTTGATAAATGTTGGCATTATATGAATAAAAAATGTTATATCGATCAATATTATCACCATTGCGGTACATGGCTAGAACATCCTAATTACATTTTATCAAGGTTCTAAACAGAATAATAGATTTAGTTACGTGCGCTGGCTGCCTACGTATAGCAGCATACATAATGTAAGTGTAAGCTGTGCTCTGCGATTCCTAACCCGTTTGTCCAACGTGAGAATCATTGGAAATAACCCTCCAAGGGAGGCCTATGTCTAGCTATGGACTTGAGAGGCTGATGATATGATGTGTAGAGAACAGGATATACATATTATATTAGTTTGTGAACACTAACAGGTAATTATAACATAATACCCACTTATGATATGATATTTCAATTCCCGGGTCTTGTACTATTGGATTTTTCTAATTTAGAATATCTACTAGTGACTCGCAGTCTGAATCTGTGCCCGGTGTAAGGCAGGCTTACCTAATTCCATGCGACGTAAATGTAAATTCTGAAACGTGGGAGTTCACTACACTCCTCTGTCTACCCCTTCTAGGATTAAAGGCGTAATGTTACGAAACTAACAAATATTTTTAGTAACACCAATTAAATAACATTGACAAAAATATATCATCGCTTGAGCAATATATTGCAACGTTTATCACGTGTTTCTCTCGACAAACATTAATCGTGTCGTACGGCGACGAATTAATTATGTTTTTCAATCATGATAACGATCCCCTGAAATTGGCTTTTTCTGAGAATTATGACGTCCATAATTCATAAACACTTGTACAATTTTTCTCGCTTGCTAGAGGAATCGCATTACGAGAACGAAAAAATCACGTTTGTTACTCGGGAGTGAAATTATACGTGTCATGGGGAACGTTTATTCTCTATTTTACAATTACACTATAATACCTTTAATTTTGTTATTTATTAACATATTAAAACTTCTCTAAAATGACTTCAATTAGGAATTTATATGTGAATAATTCTGTAAATGTAATTGGATGCAAACTTCTATAAAATTTTAAAAATATCAGATTTTTGCATATTTCTCATTGTATATTTGCATAACGTTTAATTATAATACATCTGAATGTAGTAAGTAATGTTTAATGTGTTGGTATGCCTATTCGTCTTTATGACAACAGGTTACAATAGGCGCTAAAATAGTTCTGAGCAGTACTCGACTTTTGATCGATATTAAATGACACCTTAGAGATAACTGATATTGAAAGTCATATCTGCTGGCAATTTTGACCTTCATCAAGTAATTAGCATAATCCTCCTTACTTTAATATAAAAATATAAATTCTTTTTACCTACTTTTATTTTAGACTTTCTTTAGCTGAAAATTGACTGTTTACATTGTATATTTTGCAAGTTCGGTAACAAAATGATATAACGTGTATATCGATATTTAACAAACGCCCAGAATCCATATCGAAATCCGAATAAAATTGGCCACGAACTCGATCCAGGCCATTCCCACTAAAAGAACATTAGCATGCCGTCAAACACCTCACGCGTTATAAGGGTCAACCCAGACTAGACTATCTATTTTAAGGTTAACGCAATTTGTAAGTTTTCTTATTGAGTTGGAATTCGAAATTACAAGTCTATTATACATATATGTAGTATAATTGTTCCTTTTTGATTACAGAAACAATAAAGTGCATTAACTTTCAGAACATTATAAGGTCCTTGTGTTAAATGGACCAGTGAATAATTTAAGTTAATTTGAGTACTGTATAGCCAATCGTGTTAGATACCATGGACTAAATGTATTTTAGCAAAAACATTGTGTTAGTAGGTCTTTTTCCACACTTGCTGATCATCAATTATGACCTCCATCCAGTCCAGCGATCCAAAATAATATATTTTCTTTCTGCCAGCAAAAGATTCCTCACTTCTAGCTAATATAATTTACAAATAACACACCTACATCCAAGCATAGAATTAAGTATCACGCGAAAAGGCACTTAGGGTATGAAAATTTCAAGGCGCATTCAATAGTTGAATGACGATTTAGGGTTGCATTCACCAAATTGTACTCTCCTGAAAGTTACGACGCCGCCGACAGACGCGGAGTGTGCTTCGTATTTCAGAATAATGGAAGCCTTCGGGTCCTCCCCAGTCATAGTTTTAAGCTTTTGTGAATTATTCGCGAGCCGAGAACCTGATATGGGACTGACAATTTATCTCCATTTTGCCCGGTGATTTTGCTCGGCGTTACAGTTAAATGCTTGAATTTGTAGACGTCAGAGTTCGTTTTCTACACCGCGCAGACCTGTTTTTGGGTTATTACTTTACGTCAGATTCAGCGTTGTAAGTGGTGCTATATTAATTCTCTATTTTATTCCCAACAAGTTCGGTTTTCTACAGCAATAACACGGTTGAATAAGGTTGATGTTATTAAGTAACATCAATAGAATCATTGAATTCGATATTATCATGTAGAATTTGCAATTGGGGTGACTACATTGACTCGAAACCCGGTCTAGATTCTATAGATGTCTATCGAAGTTGGCGAAATCATGAACCGCTTTGGACTACGTAATATCCCCATTTGAATGTTGAGATATTCGATTTATATTCCTGCGAAATCTTGAAATGGAAGCTTTACGCTGAAATATGTAGATATACCTTTTTATGGTTGAAAGTTTTGAAACAACGGAATTTAGGAAAGAATTTCATTTCGATAACATTGTACCTTTTACTGTTATTTCATTAGATCAATGATTGTATTAAATTCGAATCCATGTGTTCCACAAATGTTATTAATGAACTGTTGTTTTAATTAAAATTACATTTTGGTCCGATTGCTGTTACCAGACCCACTGTGTCTGTAGTTCCAATCAATACCTAAAAAACGCTACCTACAAAGTACTCGTATAAACTGTGTAAATAAAACTGGCCTAATGGTACAGAACAAATTATTGTTCTACTGAAATATTTTATTCAACTTTGTAATTATATTACCGTCAACTTCCAGCTATTTCCTATCTATATAAAAAGCTTATTACAAATTGGTGCGTATGTCTATGGATATATAGATATATGGTGCATATATGGTATAATTGCAAACGGAATGCCGAGGTGGGGGTCCACAAAAACTAGCAACATGCAGGCGCATGTCCTTTCCTGTAGGTAACACGCCGCCGGTCTCTAACAGGGAATGGCCCTTTAAGGCTATGCAATTTTAACCCTGATCTGCCGTGGCTAGAACACATGGGACTTGTTCTACCACCCACGATTAATCTTGATAATAAGCTCGCCTATTTCTCTGTCTTTTTAATATCTATTCACTAAATATATTTGCACGACACTTAAAATCCTTTGAACCTTAATAATAATTACGATCTATTTGGAGGACTCGTCCATATTTATCATAACATAATGATAATATTGTACAGTCAACAATATATTACGCGTGTTGTATAATTATGTGTTTATTCATATATTTAATGGGCTTTAAAAGTGATACGTGTCGAATTACGGCCAACAAAAATTTTTAGACATTCTGAGTAAAGTAAGCAATTTATAAAATACTTCGGAACCCTTGATTATGAAGCATGATGAGTTGACAAAAATAGCTGAAACAATTTTAAATCTGCTGGAATGATTTGCTGGTTTATATAGTGAAATTATTAAAAAGTTCAACATCAGTCAATACCTTGCTACAGTAAGTAATTTCAATCTGTTATTATAGGCTAAGAATTTAGGAGCACGATTAATGTGATTGAAATTACATAAGTATTGCCAAGTTTTTCTAACACTTTGAACAATAGAACTCATTGTTATTTCTTTTATAATACATAACAACTTTATTTTGACAATATGTCTACCTATATTCTTACTACCACATATAATTATAAACCAAAACTTAAAGAATATGTGTTGATATATGTGCGTGTGTTTCAACTATCATGTCGACCGTTTCTGCGAGAATAAATTTAACTCCCCTTACAGAGAACTAGCTCCGCCTTATAGAGATTAACATTGCCAACGAGTAATACGTATTAGTACATAATTAGAGCGATAAAAATGCTGCAGGCAGAACCCTGACTTGAAAACGAAGTCTTACATAATTCTAAGACTTTTATAGTCGAAAGAATCCAGCTTGGAAGCAACTTCGAAGGAAGAGACTGCTCTATGGACATCTTGAACCAGAAATAAATTAATTTAAGGCGATAAATGTTAGTACTGATATATGACTATAGGCTCACCGCCTATTCCATGATGGGACGTATGTTGTAAATAATGAACAGTGGTGTCTACCTACATTCCCCTGCCTACATGTTCGGGGATATCCAAGCATGATGTTATGTTATGTAAGGCGGTAAATAATGAAGAAATAGTATTAAAAATATACGTATTACAGCTTGCTCTCATTACCAAGTTAGGATTCTAATTGTAATAATTGGCATTAGATGCTGATTTTCTTTTTTATGATTTAAGTTAATTATATAGTTCTGTAGTTGTTAATTTTTTTTTGTCAGTATTCCTTTTTTTCAAACCCTGAGGAGTTCTGATTAACTGAACCATTGTTCAGTTTAAACTGTATCCATATCCACATTCACTTTCATTAAAACTGATTCAACGGTTGAAACTTGAAGGCGTAAATGATAAACAAAGAGCGTTTCTTTTTGTGCGTGTACGGTTTAAGTACTTGTATGGGTAATAACAATCTATTGATGGGCTAATACTTAATTCTATCAATGGAATTCAGTGCTTACGAAAACGTTTATTGCAAAGATATATTGTAGATTTAATAAAGCTGTCTGAGTTTTCGATTGGAGCAACAGTGTTTTCAAACATTAGATTTTTGATACTAAGCATTCAATAAACACTTTATACCCTTTGAATTTTGCTGTAGCAAGGTTTAGTTCTGGCATTTACAACTTACCACGTGACGATGGATTAAGTACACGCTGCTTCAATCCTTTAAAAGTACCAGTACAATCTAAAACAAAACTTGCCCCAAGCTAGCCATCAAGAAATGAGCGGGGAATTGGGAACAGGTGTCCGGTTAATCGTTTAAGAGCAATTGCCGTTTTTCCCTTTGCTCCTAAAGTCCTAACATTGCAACTGCAAATTCCCAAAAACAAGCAACAAAACTGGGATGGGAAAACAAACAATCCGTCAAGCTAAGGGGGATGAACACCCGCACCTGTGCTCAGACCCTCCTCCCGGGGTTTGGGGTTAAACAGGAATGGACCAGCGGATTGCTACGATAAATGACTGTTTATATTTCTTCTCAGCGCCTTACTGAGCTGTCTGCAGATACTTATTCAAATTTAATTCGATCCAAGGTAATCTCGACTATATTTGTAACTTTGCTAATTAACTATTTTACCTGTCTGCCATTTTTCGTTTCCCTTTTCGTATTGCCTACCCACGAAGTTTAATTTCTTTAATACTTATGAAAGAAAATTTTACGAATACATTTCTTTTCTGTAAAACAACCTAAGAATACTTTCAGAAAATGCTGAGTTTTAAGTGGGTACGTAAATATTCTAAAGAGCCGTCAATAGTTTCTTAAACCTTCACGTCCAATAAGAGCGGTGCAGCGACACGATAACTCATGGCACCTGTGACGTTCTCAGGAACAAGTTGAACCACCTGAACTTTCAAACGTCCCCGAGGGGACTGAAACAATTTTCAGTTACGATCTTCGCCGGACCCCTACTTTATCCGGTGACAAGAGCGAACAATTCCTTTGGTCGTTAGGCATAGAAATATAGTTTATACGTGATCTCGATGCCGAGTTCGAACCCTTTTGTTTCCATTCGATTTGATTTGTAAAATACTGATATTCATACAAATGTATTCGAATATATTTTGGTATCATTACCTATTGTTTTCTGATATATATTTAGTTCATTAACCATTTTGTTCGTATGTCGCTACAATCTAGAATTCTTTCCTTTTTACAGTAATAAGGATTTCGACATGGAATAAAGAACAACTTACATTGCAATATATGTTTATGTGAAATTATTTTCTAGTCTTTCTTTTGTCCTTTACGTAGTAACAACAGGTACGCTTAGATATAATAAATGCGTAGATCGCTACGTCAAAATAGAAATGTAAGAAGACCACAGATCACGATAAATTTCAAAGCTTTTAAATCTGGACGAGCGTTGCAGATTTATATTTATGCTTTTAAAACGTCAGCCACGTTCTAAGGAGCACTAGGTTCCTGTTTTCCCGGCTCGCACTCGACCAACTAATGTGCCTGGATAAGAATGGTTTCGGGGAGATTAATGAGACAGCTTGAGCGCTAGCCCGCACCTGGGCCTGATAGCCGCCCCAATTCGTGTATGCATCCCGATTGGAGTGCAAAAACTTGCGCTACTCGTTTTCTGATACCCAAACAGAGCGTTTCAATTTCGAAATTGCGATGAAGTCACTACAGTAAAGGCGAAAATCATTTTTCGATCCTTTGTTCGAGTTTCGGTGCAAAAACATGGAATAGCTAGCAAGTGGAATGTATTGCTCTCGAAAAACAGATACAAAAATGCGGCTCTAGTAGCAGTTTTTGTAATATGGATATTAAGGATTCAAGTTACAGCGGATTAGAAAATTTCTTGAATCCAAGGATCCCTATTATGTTTCTTCTTTCTTAATTAGAAACCATTAGATTTACAACATTTTACATAATTGTAATTTACAAATTTTTATTATAATTGCCCTATACATTTCACAAGTAGTATGGTATGGTTATACAGATGGATATACAAATACGAACATTTTATTATGTTCCTATAAATATGTTATCATACAAGTTTTGTATATATCTACTATTTGTACTATTTTTGTTGTCGTTGTACTATTTTTACAACCCTTGAATTTACTAAAGCCACAATTACATCTAACAGTCTTACAGCTTGTTCTCAACAGATCGTCGTGAAAGTAACGGCGGCATTAACGCCGTTCAAACACTTTCCTCCACTATCGATCAAAAATAACGAGTGCTCGACAAAACCTCATTAGTACGAGTCTAGACCTGATCGTTAATCCGGCTTTGGAACGAGTTCATCTTACACCTCTTTTATCTCTAACAGTGGGACGCAGGTGTCTTCAACGCTTCCACCTCCCTCTCGTATCCCTCCCTGCTCTCGTCCGAACATCGCACGATAACACACACTGTCACATCTGATGAATTGCTTATTAGATTGTCGGCATCGTGTTTTGCACTTATTTTCGTACCAATATCACCATCTTTTTTTTCGCAGGATATCGAATTTATGGACGCGGTCGCATATAACAACGTTTACCATATTAAGTTGTTAGGTATCACGTTTTTGACGCTGACGGCATCGGTTTAAAATTGAAGCAATTTGAGGGAGGTTTAGTGTTTTTATATGGCTGTGTAATATATAACACTTTACTTGCTGTAAAGGTGTGCTTAAGCGTCTTTATATAACAGAAATTTAGCTGAAAACGTACAGAATATAAAATTATTTTATAAAATGTTTGGGAACATTTTCTATTTGGAGTTGTCCTACGGTACCATCCCCACTACAATTATTACCACCGCTGAGTAATAATTCATTATTGAATTCCGTTTTGAAGGGTGTGACGGACACCCTCACAGCACCAAGTGTCACGCACTTGCAGCTGATCTCAGAAAGAAATTTGTTTTCATGCGTGATAAAGCATATATCCATGAACTGTTAGTCTTACTTACATAAAATAACTAAGATATTATACTTAGCAACTTCTGTAACTGTACAAAATCTGATATATTATCAGTCAGTGTCTCCATTAACTCCATCTCTTACGGGGTAGGCAGACCAACGTATACCAGATATCTCTCTTTACAGATCTAACGTGTTAGCTCTACAATCATTACCGTCTTCATACATGCATGCTGACAAAATAAAGTCTTATTTTACAATATCTTATACCATTGTGTTTTAAAATATGCATGGAATTTCTTGTGTGATGTCTATGATTAAACAAAAAAGTAAAACATATGTTAATAATGATTTTGTTTGTTTCAGATGCAATACCAAGATGAGACGGCAATTTGACCAGAAAACAAATGAACATACGCTTTAGCACCATCCACGATCACAAACCGACCATGATTGGGCATCCCAACCAACCTTTAGACCCATTAGAGAATACAGTGTTCACTAAACGGAAGAGTCTATTAGATCTCAAAACACTTCTCGAAGACAGAGGGGGCATAGGTGAAAATAGTGAAGCTATAGAATGGGATGGCGTTGAAGAGCATGAGAAAGTGTTTAGCAATAATAGTATGTACGGTTTAGACAATAAAGTTGAAAATACGACTGGTAGTGATAGTGGCAGTCACGTGAGATGTAAAGGCAGATTCGCGAGGGGACGATGGCGCTGTAGAATGTTAAAAACTGTTATGTGTTTGTTACTAATGGCGATTTTCGGGGACAGCAGACTGCAAGTTGAAGCGAGGAGTTCAGGTGAGTTATCCAAATTGATAGCAATGTAAATCTAAATATTTCATCACTAGCCAATGAAGGCTAGAGTTTCAAGGTTGATATCCTTGATAACCATAGTCCTTAGACTGCTTTATCACGACATACTTAACTTGAATCAGATGAAGCAGGGGCAAACGAGACATTAAATGATATCAACGTTCAGTTTACAATAAATTCTTTACAAAACCTAGTGATTATTTTTAAATAATTGTAAAGTTCATAAAGCTACAACATTCACTATTTATTTATATTAAATATTAAAAGTTTATTTGATAACTTAACTTCACGCCTGTAATCCTCGAAGGGTGTAACGTGGGAGTGTATTTCACTCCCACGTTACACCAGTGACGTTTACTTCCCATGGAATAGGTGGTCAGCATATTGTCATACACCGGGCACAAACCCAGACTCCGAGTAACTAGTAGAAATTCTAAATTAGATAAATCCAATAGTACCCGACCAGGGATTTCAACCCAGGACCTCTCGATCGGCAGTCGTGCTTGCAACCACTCGACCAAAGAGACAGACAGTCAGTTTTTATTGATGATATTGTAAACGTAGTTAATGAACAAAAATACGTGATTAATAAAAGGAGAGAGAGAGACAGAATGTAATTTACTGGCGTAATATTACGTGACTTCAATAGAATACAATAGAATTTTCGGTGACGCTTAAGTGATTCATACAAAGACATGCTTAAAAAAGCAATGCACAAAGATGGATTTTTAAATTATTTTCTTTTTCAGCCATACGAGTACAATAAAGTTTTTGTCATTAGCTCAATGTAGCTATTATACATAAGTATTATATATATTTTTTTCTAAAATGTATTCTTTATAATGGATACATCTCGAGTATACAACATTTTAAGGTAATTGTTGAATCCGTTTTGCTCAATGTCCATTACGCTGAATCGTTACGGAGAGTCCTGGGTTCGAAGGTCATCTTATCGTAATCTATTAATCTGTTTTGGTTATCTTTAATAAACTATCAAAGATTATAAGTAGACATCTGCATTTAAAATATTTTTAATTGAATTATTTACGTGAATATCAGAAATATGTACGAAGTCATTACATTACGATGACAAATCCGTAATTAAAAATTTTACTAATACATTACGGTTTTCCTACCTGAAGTAGATATGTTTTAGCTTAGTAACGCTAACTTCAGAAGTTTGCACTATTAGACAATAAAGCTTAGATTGAATCATACATGGGAACATACAAAAGATTTCGCACCTTTCCTTTATAACGTTGCTTGAGTGTTCCGGATTTATACCTTTATTTGGATTTTGGAACATATGTACGAGTAGGTACGGTATTGAATCTATATACAAAATAGACAAGCGAGCGACCTATATTTAAATATATTATGTAATATAAAATGAAAATAATAACCAACCTATTTATCATTCCACTGGTGGAATATGGGTCTCCTCTCATACTGAGAGTGTTAAGGCCATAGTCTGCCACGCTGGCCAAGTACGGGTTGGCAATTCACATACCTTAGAATATTTTTTTTTAATTCTAAAATTTGCAGTATATCTCATTTGTACAAAATGATAGAAAAGCAATGTAACCTACTGGTGAAAAGTCACTTGATACTATTCGTTTTTTCTCTTAATGATTTTTGTAATTAATACAATTTATTAAACAGCATTATAATTGTAATCTAAGTACAAATCCGGAAGACTGGTTGAGGTACATACGCAGAACCACATGCAAATTTCCCATCGGATATCTTTTTTTAGTAGTTTTATTCTAAGCTCGCAAGACGTTTCTAGGATATAGCCAATGTTTTTTTGTGACAATTAACAGCTAAAACCCGAATGAGTAATTCTGTTTGCATAAGCAGTCAGATTCGTTCGTGTGTGTGTTTTGTATATTGTCACGATATGAAGTTAACCGCAAATGGTTACTAATAATGTTAACGGTAAAGTACATTTTTTGGTCTGTCTGTTGCTTTTTAAAATTAAAACTGCTAAGTCATTTCTAATGAACTTTCGTATACCGATAATAATTTAAAGAATGAAGAGGATACAGGTAGGTTATAAATGTTAATCCATTTAATGTAGTGTTTTTCAGTATAAATACCTATTCTTTCGTCGTACAAAAGTTCATAGAATAAGAGAGTGATTTCTTAAGGGTGTCTGTATATAGTTCTTGTAAAATTTAATTTTTATTTAAGCAAAACCTATGAAATAGCACAGTTTTGATCAAAAAAACAAATGAGCTGTCCAATTTTTTACTTAACATCCAGCAAAGCGTGGGATATGGGCTAGTGTTAATGCAAATACAAATCTTGGGTTAAAATAATAAAATTATTTTTGTGTCATATTTACATGTCATGAGTAACGGTTGGAAAGTCGTGTTTCTTGAAACACCTTATGGTTATCTGACTCAGTTCAAATGTAATACAACATTGGTTTTTTAATCGTCAGATTAAAATAAGCTAACAATTTTAGTTTGCTATGATATATTTGCTGCCAGATATAGTTTTAATTAATGTACCTACGTAATTAAAAGGTAGATGGTAAAAGGCATTACGTAAAGGAATATACAAACATCAAAAAAGGCTTATTTTTCTTTGTACAGGACCATCGTTCTTGGTGTGTCCGTTTGTTTTATGAAAGCCTGCTATCAGTGTCAGTTTTCCAATTCCCCTAATGCACCCAGTAAGTTATTAGAATTACAGGTTTCTATGAAGTCTTTAATATTAAAATGAAATTTTATATGCTTTAGAGTTAATTTACATCTTCATTGACTGGAAGCTTTACTACAATTCAAGTTTAAACACCCTGTTCTCAGTCTCTGTCTCTTTTTCTCTTTTCATTGCTTCTCTACATATACACTGACTAGGTGAGAAGTCTAAGGAGTAAAGGTGTTGCACCGTTACTGGGTAGGTATTAAATTTAAAATGATTTTAGTATTTATGCTGTAACGTAAAATGCATTTAAGCTCTCAACCCCATATTAGAGTTATGAACAAAATTTTAATACAAAAACCTCTCAAATTTGTGTGTCGCCAGCGTTCTGAGAAAACACACGTGCATTCGTATACAAATTGCACCATTTGGAGCGTGCGATCCTTAAACGCTTGTAGGAGCCACTAACGAAAACTGAACCATAAATCTAGGCCATTCCGCGTGTACTTTAGGCCACGCACACTCGCGGATAGACGTCGCGGATTCAAGGGAAGGGACAGTCGCCGAGTTGACGAAGTATTAACTCGTTTATACCGTTTTCGTCTAGTCTACATTTGGTACATCTTATGTATGTACTTTTTCAGCAAGAAAACGTTGTATAGAAAAAAGGTTCTTTTTTTTTATTAAATTGTTCTAGTAGCAATAGGCTCACCATATATTTCATGGGATCTTAACATAACCAGTGAAACGTGGGAGTGCACTACACTCATCTGCCTACCACTTCGGAGATTACAGGCGTGATATTACTTCTTTTTAAAGGATTTAGGAAGAACTTACTAAATTAGTACTATCATCTGTAGTCAGCTTTAAGCTATACGAAAGCCTTGAGAACACTGTTTCTATTATATAACTTAAGTGTACATATGTGAGTGTGTGTTAGAAGAAACGAAGACTTTGAGTGTTACCTTTGTTCTAGTTTCACTTCTAGACTCATTTTTTTCGGCGTGAATATTCAATGATATATTTATGACGCGAATATGCTCTGGCAAATTGGTACCATTCAGTATATACGTCTTGCGGTATAAAAATATTGCCGTAATACTGTATGAGAGATATTTTATGATGCAGTAGTTTTTCGTTTCTAGATAATCCTACACAACAATGATACTGAGACGTGTGACGATAAATTCTTTATATCTACTCGAAATATTGTAGACGAATCGAAAACAAAAAATCTATGCAGATTTTAGAATTTTAACTGTCTGGGCCAGCCAGTTGTACAATGAAGTTTCGCTATGGAACTAAATTATAAGCCAATTCTTAATATTTTCAAAGCGCTTACATTCGTGATTAAGGTTTCTACGCCGCAAACGAGGAGACTTGAAAGATATTCCATTAAATGGCTCTATACGATTTTGTAAAGAAACATGTTAACTGCCGTCTTGTCCACGATATTTGGATCACCATAAGAACATTTTGAAGTTTTGACGATATTAACCAATAACGCAACTAGGCCTTACTGTGTATCCTCGAAACATAAAATGCAAAACTCAAACCCAACCACAAAAACTTGCCGCTGAAAACTATGATGAATTGATTAGCTTAACAGACCGTTGCGTGTAAAGTATTTGGTATTCCTCCATCATCGCACGTAGATTTCGTATTCAAAACAGAATTATCACCTTCACGCGTGGTCAAACAAAGAACCTGTGCTACATTTTCTTTCGTTTACACATTCATTATTGACTTATTAGATTTTTTATACCACAGAGTGCAAATAGCCCAAGGCTGGGTGTGAATGGTTCGTTGTGCGAATTTTATTGATTAACATTGATGAGCAAAGGCTTGATTTAATTATTTTCTCTACTAAGTATAGAGTTCTTTGCTTCTTTATGTGATAAAATATTCTAGAACGATGGGTGACTCACTGTTATGTATATTTTATATTTAAGTAAAATGCTAAAGCCCTGCCGTTGTGCGCGTGTCATGGAAAAACTGATGGATTGATCTCGATATTTTTTTTCTAGTTTTATATCTTGGATACTTGGTCCTTATATTAAGCAGAAATTATAACAGTATCTCCAATTAATATACAGTTAGTAAAGTTTAAAAAAAATACAATTTTGGAGATTTTTTTAAAGTTAGCACAGTATATTTCGCCTTCGTGTTTTTTATGTATTTTCTTTGTACATAAAATATTTCACTAATATCAATACAATATTTTACTAATACCTATCAATAACAAGGCAGACGAAAAATCTATAATATTGTTATCTGATTCTGGGCTGCACCAAGCCTGCATTATGGCAACCAGACAGCACATCATATACCCTGATAAGATTTGGAGAGAATATTAAAATGGCGAGATTATAAACAACAGTTTGTAAATCTTATTAAACTTCTAAGGTGGTTAAAATGTAACACTCTGACGCCTATCCGATCGTTAATCATCAAACATTTTGAATTTTTTTTACTGGTAATTGAAAAACCGATTGAGCATTGACCGTGCTAGAATAAACAGGTAATGTAATTTAAATTTTTTTTTCCAATCAAAACCCATCAAATCTTTACTCGATAAAATATTTCGTTTCCAATTTGCGAGGTAATTTGTCAGGTAAAGTAAATTCCCAACTAACGGAATAGATACCTATTTGAAGAAGTGAATCGTTTAACCCGATCAGTTACGCAAACAAACTCGTTTGGAAATTTGCATGTTTATTGTGAATTGTAAAAGTTCGACTCGTAAAGCAATTAACGAATTTCAATTCCATTATAGCTAAACAGATATTTGCAACTCCTATATAATACGAAACAATCGGATAATCGGCAAAGCGGAGCCGATGAGTGTGCATGAAGTCAAAAAAAAAAAAACTAATAGGATTAACTGTAGACAGTAAAAATTAAATTGTTATTTTTCCTAATTGCTCGACGCTGCAAATGGGAAACAGTCCCCGATCCGTTTAATGCTGTATAGAAACCAATCTACTGCGAATTGAAAAGGAAAAAAAAACGTGCGAAATATCTGCAGGTAAGCCGAGTGGTCCAATCATACCATAATCCATTAAGATTTCTCTTCGCTCCGTCGAACACACTTCGAAACCCCGCGAGGTAAATATTTTAACCTTCAACCCCCCCTTTCCCAAGTATAATGTATTCTACACCACCCCCTCAAACCTCATCTTTCCGTCCCTATTTTGCATGAAGGGGGAATTTAAATTGTGTAATCTAACTTTCAATTCATTCATACATTCAACGCCATCTCTCGGTGATAAATTGAAACTTGGATGGATTCAGCCATTTCGACTCTCAGCTTTTGTTTTCAAGTTAACAGTAAACGTTTCGAACTTTCTCTTTTTTACTTTGTCTATTTATTTTGATACTCACTATTGTAATACTCATCATCACGCTTTGGTTGTATGGCACTTGTCATTACTGACAATGGATGTATTAAAGTTTTCTGAACTAATTTGGAAATTACTTATACGAATTATTATTTAGAAACATTTTACCAAAACCTTGGTCAAATGACGCAGCAGTAAGCAGATGTCCGGCGTCAAAAATAGCAAAAATATATTTTATAACGTCATAAGTAAGAAAAGTTTAACTCATTGGTCTAGCATAAATACAGCAATTACCGTATACTGGACGGTATAGCGAATTGAAACTGACGCGGCCGTCAGATGTTCTAAACCTTTTTGTTGTTTAATTTTCACGTTATGACAGCCCCAAAACGGGCTAACTCATTCACAGAAACATAATTTCATATCATGAACTCCAACCGCTGAATAATTAATCCAACCGCCCCAATCCCGGCTTAAAATAGAACTAAAGTACACACTGAAAAATATTTCTCACTATGTCCAGCTGACATGGCGTACATTCTATTTATACTTCAATTGTGTCCCAAATGCGATTAGCGTCCATTTTCTCAAGAAAGGTTTTTGGCGCAATAATTTATGTACTTCGCGTCCTTGACTTATCATAGTTTGCGTAATAATAGTATTCATAATTAATCGAAACTGTTATTAATACACTGTAAATAATTAATATAATTAAATCACACATATCACTGTCTTACGAGATTATATTTTGTAAAGGTTCGCCTATTCTAAATTTTAAGACTTCTACAAAACTTGAGTAACATTTGTTTTACAGAAATAAATTTATCAGTACCATAGGTCATTGTGTGCTTCATAATGTAGAATGTGGAGAAATAGGGACAGAGAAATATACGAGAAGATAAGGATCTTCGCCGAAAATACAGTACTTTGTTGTCAAATATAAATCTCGTCAACTATTTCAGTCACTTATCACGGAGTGTCTGTCGCTTTTATGTGCCACGTGAACTCCCTTTGTCTTCATTTAGTCGCCCATTTTTCTTGTTTACCCGTTATCTGGATAAAAAACGTGGTCCCGCCGTATAAAAACGATGCAACCTGGAGCATTTTCATTTTAGAAATGTCTTTTAACTTAGTTATGCGTAACCCGACACTAATTGTGATGACAGAATCGAAGTATCTTCCTTATACAAAACATGAAATATTAATTTCTTTTACTGTCATACTCAAATAAGTCCTTAATTGCAGATAGACACTTAGGTGGAAATCAAAAACAATTAAATTATTAGTTGTTCAACTTCGATGTTAAGGAGTTAAATATCAATGTGTAGTGAAGAGATTTTCAAATATTGTGGATATCTTGGAATTATTAAACTAATGAAAAGCTAGTATTAGATTAAATGACAAATTTTAAACCCTACATACAGTGCCTACTACAGATGTTGATAGGCATGTTATCTTAAAATCAAAGGTCTGAACTTTTAACAAGCGAAATTGCAATCAGTGTTAATGAACGAAGGGGAGCCGTCCGTCGGTCTGTCATCATCAAATTAACTCCTAAAAAAGTTAAAAGAGTACAAGCTAAACGCATTTGTCCCTTTAAATGACTGGTACATAGCGAGAAGGATAGAAACGTAAGGACCTGAAGGAAAGTGTAATTAGACAAATATGTAGCTGTTCATAATAATAATTTGTTTGCAATGAATTAAAATGTCTAGATGAATATTTAATTCCCTAAGCTGCAAAAGTTTAAATGTAAAAAAGAATAGAACAAGAAAGCTGAGGCGAATATTTTTATTGACTCATTATCGAACTTATAGGGCCGACAATATTTTTTGAATATTAAATACGTTTCATGGATGAGAACACAGTGAATATATAACTCCAGAGCCGTGTATATAAAAGACAGACAAAAACACAGTTATTTTTATGCCGTAGTTAGGTTTATTCAAAAAATGTGATGGAGCCCTAGCTAGTTAGTGGGAGTTTTGACGTGGTTCTTTGTTCATATGAGTTTTTGTTATCTTGTTTTGATCTATTCGTACACCAAGCGTCCGGGACCCACAAAATAGGTTTTATAGGTCGAAACGAAAAGTTGGTGGATTCCGACTATTTTGCAGTAGCTCGGTTTGAGGTGCCGAAATTTTGACATTGCATGGCTATATCTCACTTCTGGGTCAGTGCTTTTGCCGATCCAGATTCCACGTTTCGACTGTTTTTGCAATGAATGACCCATTTGGACATTGGCCAAGTTGAGCCCATTGGCATCCAATCCGTCTGAGTAGGACGCTGTAATCGTGACCGCAGTATTACCATTTTTATTTTATTGCCATCATTATTAAATGTCGTGCGATCTCAGAGTTAATTACTTTTGCGTCGAGTTCGTCCGGAGATAATTTCTTTCCTGTCACAACATTAACTATAACGCTATTCTCTTTTTCGTATATAATTTTTCATAACTTATTCAGAACGTTTCCATTTACGCTGATAGCTTCGTAGACATAAAAATAAGCTGTATCATCTTTAATTTCAAAAACCTGTTTGCCTACTGTTTTGATGAGATCATGTCCCGAAAATTACGTAGTGTTAATGTCGCGGCATAATATATTCGAGGCGGCATAACTTCCCGGCCATTGTCTCCAGAAAACAATGAAGCATAAGTTATAAATTCTCATACCCTGTCACAGCAGCGCGTCCAAGGTAAACGCAGTGCAAAGGCTTCCAGTTATAAGTCAAATACCTAGGAAACTAAGGGGATATAATTTTAAAGATGACAACGGAACAACCTCTTGAGAAGACTGTAATTGAAAATTGTTGGTAATGACCCGATTTGGTATTTGTGACTCGGAGCCTTATTTTTTAAGGGATAAGATTGAAATGGTCTTACGGGATGGTGGTAAATTTATTGGGTCTGAAAGTGTATGATGTGCAGAACAATAGGACGTATAAGATAAAAGGTGGTGCGATTAAAGCTTTAGACAAAAGGCTTTGATGACGGCCGGTATATGATTATTAGACGTTCTTATTTTTCTTGTTTATTGCTAAAAGGGTATTTAAGGTGCCTTTTGTCTACAAAGGTAGTCTCGTTTGAGAAGCTACGTTGTCTGAAGCTTTTTGATTGCTTAATAAAAGTAAATGCTTCGGTTATTTTCGTACTTGCGGCGACTTATTCGAAGTTTATTGTTCTTGTTCTATCTTGTCGTGGTTTCTTCGTTTTACTTATGTGTACAAAACTAGAGGTGGTTTGAACGTGTTTTTTTTTTGATAACTTGTTTGCTTTATTTGCATACTTTTGGCAGTCATTGATCATTAACATTTGCCATACTCGTATATTATGGTGTGTCATATGTGAAAAATGTTTTTATTTTATTTATCCCAATTATTTCAATTTATGCACAACGAGTTTGTGAAGGCAAAACGGAATCGTTGTCGATCTGCACAACGGATGCACTACTGTGTTTTAGAACTGTAAAAATCTTGCTGCAATTCAGCACAAATAAATGCAACTCTTGTGGTTTTAGTTTTGTGTTGGTTTTAGGTGGTGTTTAGTTTGATCTTGTTTAACGCGGTGAATTAAGCGTGGTCATATGAACCTAGCCTAAATGTAACATTAAATTCACCTAACATTGCTTACATTCCCAATACATGTAATTTTGCTGTTTTAAATATCGCTTCTTCCTGAGTAATTGTGGTAATAACATTATGAATATATGTATGAATATTTAATATAGAGAAACAACTCGAGTATTTTCGACACACTTTCCCTACACGAGTCCACTGGACACGAACGTCGCACTAAAAATAATGAATGACAATATAAAATCCCTTCACAGAGACAATCACATTAAAATAGTATCTTAAACGTCTTTATTTCTTAAGAGAAAGCCTTTAAAGTCCATTCTCGTTTGTCGTCATGAACAAAACAAGCAATTTAAAAAAGAAATTTGCTCTTGACTCGAGCATAAATTTTTCGGTAAGGAAACTCACAGACATTCATTTTGATAACATTCAATTATGAAAATCGCAAATTAGGGCCTCTCAAAGAAATAATAGTAATAGTCGTCGCCGGGAGATTACATTGTGATTTTTTACTCTGAATGTGAACGAACGAATGATTTATCTTTCAATTCAATGAACGTAATATATTATTGGCCATTAAGAGAAATGTTCTGAAAAACCATTTCGTTTTCAATATTCATTCCATTTTTTCCTTTTTTTTAACAAGTTGTCATTTCTGTAGGCAAATATTCGTCAGACCCTGGTTCCTACAAGACGTATAGTCAATTCAAGTAACCTAAGCAAAAGGATTTTGCCTTTTTTTTAAATAATATAGAGTAGAATAATATTGCATTTAATGAATACTAACGATAGGCAGAAAGCATCAAATGCTAAATATCTCTCTGCCGGACCCTACCGACCGGGCATGAATGAAAATAGTAATAAGGTATTATACGTAACATCACGCCTGTAATCCCCGAAGGGTTTGGCAGAGGAGTGTAGTACACTCCCACGTTTCACCAGTTACGTTTAATTCCCATGGAATAGGTGGCGACCCTACAAACAAATCGCAATTGATATGATTTAAAGTAATTTTAGTAAAAGATAAAATGTTGGATTTTGTTACTGAGAATTTCTAGTAGAAATTCCTAGTAATGGCCCGGATTTGGGATCTGTGCCCGGTGTATGGAGATAGGCTCACAACCAATTCCATTGTGGGACGTAAACATAATTGGTAAAACGTGGGAATGTTCTACACTCCTTTTCGGACCTCTTCGAGGATTACAGTTTTTTAGTCAAATATTATTAGACTGCCTCGTTGGTCGAGCAATTGCAAGCGCGGTTGCCGAGCGGAAGGTCCTGGATTCAAATCCCAGGTCGGATGCTATTGGATTTTTCTAATTTATAATTTCTAGTAGTGACTCGGAGTCTAATTGTGCCCGGTTTATGGTAATAGGCTGACCACCTATTCCATGGGACTTAAACGTAACTAGTGAAACTTGGGAGTGTACTACACTCCTATGCCTACCGCTTCGGGGATTACAGGCGTGTTGTTACGTTAAAATATTTATTTCAACCTACCCTAAAAAATAATGAAACTGGTTTGTACGTTAATAAAACAAAAAAATTCGTTTGCCTATAACAGACCGCAAAAGTTCTAACACCATACGTAATATGTGCTGGTTGCTTATTCGATATATTCTCACACATATACAGGGTGTTCTCGCACTGTGATCTTAAATCGCTTCACCGTATATTGTTTATGGAGGTAATCAATAGCGATCAAAATCTATTTTGTTACAAATTTGCTTATGATATACTCGTATATACGTTGAAGGCGATAGCTGATGTTGTAATGAAGAAATATGTATTTGACACTGGCAAGTAAAATTATCTTGTCAAACAAATAGTAATTTAATTCCTTCCACCATCAACGTTCGTTTTTCATCATCGTTCATCGTTCGGTCTTGGACACGAGTCTCTTTTCCGGAAGAAAAGGTTTAAGGCGTAATACATTAGCGGCTAAACTGTGACCAGTCCGCGCACTGCCAAGCGCCAACAACAATAAATCCATAATAAAAAAAATGTACCTACCGTACACCGTGTTTAGGCATTTTAACTTACGGATTTATTATATGCTAGTAACGTCAAGAAGTTGTTTAAAAGTAATACACTGTTCTACAGTTACATAGTTATTTCCGAGCAGCCTGTATAATGTATATCCCCATTCCGTGAACCTCCATTTGCTCCGACCAACATACTTACAGCGATGGCGCCTTTGGGAGTGGTCACCCGCTGCTTTGAGATTTTTATTCGTTAACGTTTACAACTTTTAGTTCAGCGAGTTTCAAGGAGATATATTTTATCTGTGCCGCTTTGAATTTATAGTTGTCTACATTTTTATCTATGTGTCTACTCATTCATTTTCTCTTTCTATTGTCTATTATCATTCTATACTGAAGTCGGTCATATTTCACTTCGTATCATGGTGCGGTACATGTTGGGCCAACGCTTTGGACGGGTGCGTTGGGCGAAGATATGTGGCCAACACGTTGGCCCAACATGTACAAGTACCATCATTTTCCATAATAATATTTTTTACAAGTCCCTGTTAAATCTCCTTTTGTAATTTTTATTAATGGAACATGATTCAGTGCGTCACTTTTTCGGTACGATATTATTTAGTATAAATCATGGTTACATGGAACTCGAAATATTAATAACATGTAACATTGTATTATTAATATGAAACAAATCGTAATATCTATTATACTTGCGTTACCAAAATTTAATTTCGTCAGAATTCCAGTGAAATATGCAAATAAAGATATCTAATTCCGCGTAACGTTGCGCAGAGTTTCGTTTTCAAATAATATACCGGCGATAATTATTTTACCTTTGAAAATACACTCCACAACGTAAAAAATAAATTAAAGTAATTAAAAAAATCGTGTCGCTCGCCGCCCGCTACCCGACTGTCAATTACAAAAAACATTCACTCCAACTAGGAATTCCATTTAGGAATCGTACCTGTTTTAATTCGGGTTAAGCCACATTGGGAATTTTACCTAAATCGGCCGAGTTCATTGCATTATTTAATACCTAATCACGTACCTATAAAGCTTCGGGAATGTTTTTTTGCTATAGTATTGATTGGCATAACATCTGTGAGGTTAGTTTCATGCCAGTTGCGCGGCTATTAGGCAGATATATTATTATTATCTGGAGAGTTCTGTTGTACTGTTGTCACATCTAAAATAATCATTCCCATCTCAAATATGGAATGACAATTAATCAATCTGACAGGCAGGAACCAGGGAATTTCAATTATATTTCCTTTTGGAACATCTGGGAATTTTGTCTTAGAAAGCCTGAACGATTTGAGATTTATTGCCACTTAATAAATTGAACTACATTACCTCGTGTTACTATTATAATTTTGCACTTTCTTTTGAAAGACTGCATACTGTTATGATTATGAAAACCGCTAATTAAACTTTAAGTAGGAATGATTTAACGCTTTGTTATAAAATTCTCAGTTAACAACTTCTGTCGGTTCGGAAACCAAAATTACCCTAAATTTAATCATAATACATTTACACTAAACCTGTCATTAATCTCTTTAGCTAATTCTCGTATCAGCCGTAATGATGGTTTCGTAGTGCGGATTCAATTTATTTTCTGCTAATTCATGCTTCGACTACTGTTCAGGTAGGCCACAGAGTTACAGAGGGTAAATTTTTATATGTACAAAGATTAACAGACAGACATGTCTTGTGTTGATATGTATGCATC
>DWME01001013.1:0-27661 GCA_018244795.1 Parelbella ahira ahira
ATTAGAAAAATCCAATAGCACCCGACGCGGGATTTGAACCCAGGACCTCCCGATCGGCAGTCGCGCTTGCAACCGCTAGACCAACGAGTTTAAATTAACATATTTACAGTAAACTGCTTTTCCGGGCAGGACGACGTCTGCCGGGTCCGCTAGTTAAATATAAAAAATCATCACTAATAATGCACACAAATATAAATTATATTTCAAATGTATAATATAAAATTTAAAATTAAGACACTGTAGCTGAAAATATTGTAACAACCGATTCAACTAAAATATTAAGACTTGAAAACATTAAATTAAAACACGATTGTTCCAGTAGGTAACTGAGAAACATATAAGTATAATAAAAGGAAATCTTCAAACAGAAGCTACGAATTATAATAAAGTAAAATACATACGAGAATACGCAAACGTGAGGGTCTCCAATTTGCTGCGCTACACACGACAACAAAAGTTCCGACGCTATCAAAGTCAATAAAGCACACAAAAAACGAGATTCCATCTTCGTTCACATTTAACACCCAATAATTGAATAGGCTCAGTAATTTTAGCCCGAATCCTGTGCACCGGCTGCTGGCAATACTCGTTATCACTTCCGTCGTGATAACAAAATATTCCTCTGGTTATTATTTCCCACAATATGTCTTCACCACACGATCGCTTCACTCGAAGGCACACATACGACTGCGACCAGGCTCATCCCGTGGCCATAAAAATAATTACGACTTCCAAAATACAGGATGTTCTACGCGCGGAATAATTAAATTGTTGTAAAAACGTAAGGACGCGCCCGTAATCCGAACGCGTTTGAACTAAGTACACTCAAAATGAAATCTATATTTATAATACCTACTTCGAACAAAGATCTTTCGTGACTCAGAGTAGGTAACGAGCAGAGGGTTGACGATTATAATTTACTAATGTTTATTGGTCATTTTGAGGAATATATCGGATTAAATAATGGTTATTAGATACAGTATTAATTATTGTACATGAACTTTCACTTAGCTTGCCCTATTACAGTGCGGTCGCCTCTTCCACGACGGGAATTGACTTCGAATTATATTTACCCAAAGATGCGGGTAAATAACTGATACTTAGAGCCTACTTCGGTATCAAATGATCCTGTGTGGAAACATCTCAATATTATTATTATACAAATAAAATAGAAATGTGTATAAATATAAAAACCACGATGAATTAACTTCATCTAGCTTAATTCTACGTATAAAATGAAATGTTAATAGGTATAATAAACAAAGCATTAAGACAACTGACGAAGTAAGCACGGCTTAAGATATCTAACCGTGACTAAGCTACCAAAGCTTCAAATACAAGTTATATTAATATCACATAATTAAGTCATATTAATTACGAAATACCCATATTAACACCTTTATTAACTAACAATATAACATTGTTTGCTATGAAAAGGAACACTACGAATTCCTTATATCTTGATCCATCTAAAACAAGCTGGCCAGGAATAACAATATTAAAAAATAATTGTAGTCAAAAATCATTTAATCGTTCCACTGTTGAACGCGTAACTCGGAAAACGAGAGGGAATAATAATAAGTATCTATTAAATAGTCCTGATCAAATAGGTCAGGTGCTGGCTGATGGGAGCGGCGACGAAGAAAGAGATCAATGTAGAAGCATGTAAACGGTAAGAATTGAGATATTTAGCACTCGATGCTCTCTGACTAGCACGTACTGCACCCGGCGTGATGATCTAATAAAATTAATCATAAATAACTCTTAGTTTTGGAGAACAATGACATTTTGCAGTACGAACCGACAATTTATGGACGTGGGCATCCGGTACGACGTAGATAAGACACGCCGAAGCCGGGATGTGGATGAACAGTCATACATTAATGGCATTATCTTACATAGAATATATGCAGATATTTACTGCAGATTTAAATCGTTATGAAAAAGTCTCTAACAATAAGTGCAACAGCAGGACATCATATATTTGCAGATAGCGTTCATTTATAAAGTGATATTCTATTTTAAAGCGCACATTATGTGCATCAAAATATGAATTCAATACCTCCGAAGTGAGGAATAGGCTAATACTGCTTTTATAACTGTATACACACAGAGACTCATTGGTCGAGCGGTTACAAGTGCGACTGCCGATCGGGAAGTCCTGAGTTCAAATCCCGGGCCGGGTACTATTAGATTTTGCTAATTTAGAATTTCTAGTAGTAACTCGTAGTCTGGAAGTCTGGTGAGACGTGAAAGTATACTACACTCCTCTGCCTACCCCTACGGGGATTACGGGCGTGCCTCTACGTTACACACAGAGTCACTTTTAGAGGCTTATCAAGGCTTTTCGTGAATCTAATGAATATATTTTTTTGTCAAGCTGTATACCCGTACATTGCTCTTTCAACATTACTTTGATAAACAACAAAGAAAAGCTTAATTCGTTCAATGAATTACATTCATTCATTCTTAATACGTAATTTAAATAATGATAAAGGGGTCAACATGTTTCTCTTTTCCATTATTAGTTGCTTTGGTACTTTTCTCCCATATAATCTATTAATCCTATAGCGGCGGGGTATATAGATGAATGTGTGCTATTAAGCAACATCTGTACAATACAGAAAACTTAAAATTGACGTTAATTGTAGCAGTCAGGAGTATTGGCATACTACTAGTAAATATTTCCCGAGCGTCTCATGGGCGTCATTTGTAACTTGACATTTTGTCAATTTTCTCTAAAAACAAAATTATTTCTAAAACTTTTTAAACTTTACTGCGACTTGAATGCGATATGAAAAAAAATATTTGTCGGCTAAGGAAGAATACGACTGATTGACGAGACAAAAGTCTGAAACCGGCGTAAGTGAATTAAAAGATCGTCGAATATAGAAATGGGCTTCAGGTCTTTAAGGATAGAAATTTCTGGCACTCGATGCTCTCTGTCACCCCGTAAGGGACCTTGCGATGATGTAATAATAATAAAAATTATTTTCATGCACAACCGTCACTATAATTTTGCTAGGTCATTACACTGTTCGACTTCGGTATGTTGGCGTGCGGCGTCATTAATAACTATGCCACGTGCGAACTTCCAAAACATTAGCGGTCACTATAATTTGTCTTCGCAAATCTATTCTGTTGGCTTAAGCAAGGATTTAAGAATATAATAATGTACAGAATTCGCGTCTTATGAAACTGGCGTCGCTATTTTGGTACGCCTATTTATTATTTCACTATTGAGCTGTGCGTTGCTATGTCCTATTCTATTGAAACGTGCCTATCAGAAATGAATGCGTACGACAGAGATGTGGTCTGTATGTCCCTCACGGGATATTATGTAAGTGGAGAGGTGGTCCTTTTTATGTACGTATGTATATTTTAGGTGAAGTTATAAAGGCTTTGTCCAACAGGGCTCTATCCAGCAGGGAACTGCCCAGCAGGAGTCTGTTTGCAGTTTGAATAGGGTTAAGCCCAGTGTGTCACATTAGTCAAATACGATTTGGCCGACTTCATACGCTTTTGTATTTTCACATACTTTTGTTCTGTGATATGTATATTAAAAACAAGAGCACGGCTTCCCGCACCACCTACGTTGCTGTCGGTCTGCGGTCACGGCATTTAGCTGTCGCTAGTCAGTCACCAGTCGCATGTTATCATCATCGACCCTTTTGTCATTTAACAGTTGAACACGGCTCTCTTTTCAGAATGAGAGATTTAAGGTCATAGTATCGCCATGCTGGCCAAATTCAAGTTAGCAGACGCAAAAACATGGAACATACTTTTTGAGAAGTGTAGGGAACCCAGGGCAATTGAGTCCAATTCAACATTTTGCAGTGATTTAACGGCGATACTTTCTTGCGACAAACACGATAGAGTCGCGTTGCTGTTGCTGGTGACAACCATGGGCTAGTACCCTACAGTCTGCAGGTTTACTCACAATGTTTTCCTTCGCCGCTGTAGCAAAAGATATTAAATTTAGTCGCATGGCTTTTATACTAGTTAATATTCTGTGGCGCTGATATAGTAGGTAGATACGATTACCGATTAAAGACGTTTTATATGCCGCCATTGTCCGGTCGATCAGTTCTAAGTGTCGCTTCCTTAATTTATTTTATTACTTGCGGCTGTAAATTGAGCACTTTTTGAGCCGCCGCTTATTGCATACACAACACATCATGTGACACCTGGTTTCGTGCGTCCAAATCATCCTGTATTTTAATTTCATCCTCTTCGTCGCCGGCATTATATATTTTGTCGCATATTTCCGTTCTCGGACATGTCACAAATATTATTTTACAGGTATGTGTTTTGTTTATAATTTTATACGTCTACAGTTATATAGGATATTATGAATAGTGTTCGGCCGAAACAGGTTTTTCAGCCGAAACCGAAACCTAAAAAAGGACGAGGCGGGATACCCGACTGGGGTATTCGATCTGACGAGCTACATTTACACGCTTCTTCATAGTTAAAGAAACTTAAGTAAATGAAGGTCACATACAGTAAAATTTGCATCTATCTACTTAAATATTTGGACGGTAGATAATGTTAAAAATACAAATGAGCATACAGAATATAATTCGACAACAATTACGTATAAACACGCAAATCCAAGTAAAATTTAACTGTGAATCGAATATACCTAAACTCTTTTATTTATCGCTTAAAAATACAAGTCAACAAAATGAAGTTTAATACCTACCTAATAATTGCCACTGATTTTAAAGATCCACACGGCACATGACGCGGCCGAAAAATTCGGTCATTTTTGGCGGGAATCGAAACTAAGGTCGAAACTAGATTTCTTTGCCGAAACTGGGCGAAACCGAAAACGAACTATCGGCCGAATTCATTTCTATGGAGACCTGCAGCTAATTAGAACTTCTTATCTATTTATTAAATGTTACTAAGGCGTGGGAAGCCCTTGACCAATGTGGCACATTTTAAGTTAAATCCTACTCACGCTGCAGCACCCGGGTCGAAAAATGGAGCGATGTTAGAATTACCTACCAATAATAAAGGAATCCTAGTACGGTATGAAATATGACTACTATATTTCGATAAGTACCTATAAATAAAAATAATATTATTTTAGAACATAAATACTCTACTACTCGTACGAACAGACACACCGAATTTATTTCTTACACTGTTGGACGCCTCGCCTTATTTATAAAGCTAAAGATTCATAAGCAACAATGGAGTAGATGTCCGTAATAAAAAATACGATGTGCTATGTAACACAAAACCAAATTCATGTTTAAAATCGACTCGTCAATCCATTTGTGTAGGGGCTTCGATGCCACTGACACACGTACACGCATGCGCACAAATAAGCGCACTCATAGAAGAATGGTGATAATATTAACATATCAGGTACTTATACTTACTAGGAGAAAAAATCCAAAGTTGCCTCGCATAAAAATTGTGAAAATCTCTCCGGGGTACAAGTACCATGAGAGTTTCGTAAGTTATTTGCCAGTTAGCACACTATCATTTTTAAATAATTTGACCTATTTGACGTAATTGGTCTTTCAAAAACTTATATGTGCATATGTATGAATTTGCGCTGGAGGAGCGTGGTCCAGTATGTTCCAGGTTTTACACAGTTATAGGAGAGATCCGTACCCTCCTGCGAGACGTAGACACGATAGCTACCACGATTCGAACCCAGATGTACGATATACATATGTACATATTAGATATGTATGTGAGACCCAAGTTCCTGCAGTTTAGACTTTAAAAGACTTTTTTTATAAACTACTCTATGTTTACAGACTTTTTTATAAATTCAGCGTGAAAATTAAGGGGCAGGTCACCCGATGATAAGTGGTGACCACAGTTTACGGAAATCTGCATCCCTAGTATTTTTACTCTTGCGTTGCCGGCTTTGAAGGAAAGCTGTATTCGTGCTTTCGCATTTACGACTGCACCGCAAAAAAAAACAAAATATTTTGTTTCAGCCGGATATGAGTAAGACTGGAAGATGATATGATTCATTCCTCATTTAAGATACATTGACACAAGAATTCTAATTTAGTTTTCAGGAGCAAAACATCCAAGAGTGCCCTGAGCAGGGACTTTAACCTGATAAAGTTGACGCAATATTTTAAACTCGTCACTGACTTTTAAAATTTTTGTAATGGGAACAAAAATACTTACTTCATTATTAATTTATCATTTCCCTGTTGGATAAGAACATTCTCTCAGTACGAGAAGGACTAAGTCCATAGTCTGCCACGCTAACCAAATGCAAGTTGGCAGACTTCTCATGTCTTATGGAGAACTGTATGGTGTGCAGGTTGCCTTATGGTGTCTTCCTTAGACATTACGGTGAGTGAAACCTAGGGTAAATTTCACTGAAATAATTCAAGCATTTTGGCAATAAGGTCACTCTCTATTACATGGGCCGTACATATAACACAAGTGGTGAAAAGTACGAGTATCACACTCCTCTACCTAAACCTCGGACAAATACAGGCGTGATGTTACGTTAATTTATGGTTACAGTATAATTAACCTTGACAATTACTAAAATACTTAGTCACGTATGTCACACAATACTAAATCGACCATTTCAGTACCTTGCCAACGCGGCCCAAGGTTCCTGGTACGCAGCCAGCATTGCAGAAAGTATATGAATATTTACTTTGAAAAAGGATCATCCTGTACATGACTGCAATGGATTCCAGTGTAATGCTATTAATTGCCATCGTTTTAATTAACAAAGTTATACCCGCTGATTAGAAATATCGTTAATACATATATAATACGTACTTCGTTATATGCGCTTAAGTACTTCCTGCGTATTTACACACCCAACTTTTAGTATTAGCTAATTGGTTATTAATTAACAGTTCAGTATTGCTAATTCGCCGATAATTGCTACATTTGTGTGAGGTTATTAAAAAAATTGGTCGATGATGAACCTAATCTTTCTAAAAGTTTTATTCATTCCTTTCTAACTAATTTGACTTTCTATTCCACTTTTTTTCGATCTAAATAAAAATAAATAGGGACAAAAATTATGCAGCATAATAAATCAAAGTGTTCTTCCTACATTCTATCAAATTTAAATCTCTCTTTCAGTGACATCTTTACCGAAACATGAGAATCGACAATAGTAAACGGGTTTCCAAGTAACCGTTGAAGTTCTATGATCGATCAGGACTACAGTTCTGCTGACCAGGTTTAAGCGCGCCACCATCTAATGACTAAGTTTTCTAACACTTTTTATCCTATCTTATACAATTAAAGGCCTGTATTTAAGACATTCAAAGGCTCTATTAGATACATCCTATTTTTATCGAAGTTATTGTAAGAAAAATTCTGTATAATCTGTCTTCTACGTCTGTGATATATTATGTATGTATGTAGATTAATGACTTTATAGCCTCCATGCATTTTCAAACATACCTAGATGCATTCAGTATATACCAACAACATTTTGATATACCTACTAAATATGCTATAGATTTGTGTTCAATATATTATATTTTGACAGCCTCGTTTGTCGAGCGGTTGTAAGCGCGACTGCCGATCGGGAGGTCCTGGGTTCAAATCCCGGGTCGGGTGCTATTGGATTTTTCTAATTATAATTTCTAGTAGTGACTCGGAGTCTGGAATTGTGCCGGGTGTATGGCTAACCACCTATTCCATGGGACTTAAACGTAACTGGTGAAACGTGGGAGTGTACTACACTCATCTGCCAACCCTTTCAGGGATTACAAGCGTGATGTTACGTATATTATATTTTGTACACTTATAAAGACACTGAATTAGTGTCTATCTATAAGAATAAAAATGCTAACTATTTACTTAATAACAATGTAAAATAAAAGGGAAAACTATTGCTGTTTACAACGCGTCTACAATATTGTTAAAGACTGAATTAAATACAAACATATTTAGTTTCGAACCAGTCTCAAAACAGCTAAAAATAACTGGAAAAATAAATTTCTCTCAACACCATTCAAAGGTTCATTCAAAAACCTTATTGTACATAAAATTACAGGTAAGTATAAGTATATATCGTCAAAACATAGTTTTCATTCACCTCGACCCTGACTTCCGCGTATTTACACAAAAATATCGGTAAATATATACAATATGAACATGGTAACGTTTAATGAAACACGCACAATGTACCGTGTTTATTAAATATATTACCTAACAACACCTTATCAATTTAAATGGTAACGTGGACAATAGGAATTTTCCTACCGATATCGACAAACAAAACAATGTATGTATGTGCGCTGTGAAACTGCGGTCAGCCTACGCAATTAGTGCTAGCGCGTTCGGTTTAAACCGTTTAGTTAGTGCTAGTTTTCCCGTCGAAAGTCTAGAACAGACTCTGAAGCTAAGTTTCTTATTTCCTTGAGTTACATAAACGTACTGTAAATTTCAAATAACATTAACCGAGGAAAATAATTACCAGATGTTCTAACTGTTCAGATATAATTGCCTAGTTGGTCGGGTGGCTGTGGCGCGACTACTGAACAAGAGGTTCAACAACAGGACGAATGCTTCTGGCTTTAATAACTCAGGACCTCTCAGGATCTGTAGTCCCCCTTGCAACCTCTCGACAAACGAGGCAGTCCTCTTCACTAATCAAATAAACGGCTAGGGATGTAAGGAATTCCAAATCATTTCAATTGAGTAGAAAAAGCTAGACATAATTATATTAGTCAATATTATTTATTTACCACAGATAAAAAATGTGTGATACGTGTGTTAATTTTGAATCTGTTATTGTTCAATTTTTTTAATTGCCCCAAATTTATACTTTAGATTTAAAATTGTCATCTGCTCTTCGTTGCCTATTCACGTGAAAGGTCCTGAACCGATATTGGTGAAATTCGAGATAGCTGGTTCGAACAGTCAGAAGGAACACAGACAGCTTAAAATGCCTTGTCAAATGATATTGCTTTTCAAATATTTAATTGCTTTCCAAATATTTAATTGCTTTCCAAATATTTAATTTAATGAATATCCGGGTTAAAAGAACGGTTATGATAATTAATTAAACTATTATTAAATCAAAATCAATTCCACTATTGTAAATGGTAGGTAACAAAACGCAATAAATATTACAAACAAAATATACATATTTGCACTGCTCAATATTAGAATGGACTTCATGAAATTTTTGTTTTAAATTTAGAACACGGTAAGTATAAGCCATAACTGTACTATTTTCTTCTATATTATGTTAGTTAGTCATGCTAAGAGAGCACTGACGCATTAATTTTGAGATTCCAGAGCCCTCCTATTATCGCAGCGGTATCCTATGGAGTAGACATTTAGCTACGATATTACTCCCAAAGTACGAGGAATTGGGATCAGACTAACAAATAATGTATCGAGCAAGACTTCATGTAGCTTTTATTATCGAATACACCACAATGCATTAGAGTGAGATAAAACAGAGAGCGCCACCAAACGGTAAAATAGTAAACAAAACATTTGAATTTCCAAACACCGGGTAAACCTTTTGCAACTCACCGACACCAAAAAAGGCCATCATTTGTATGTCAGTGCATATTAAAATTTGTTTATAAGCATTTATGATTATATGTTATGTACTTTCTTAAATCACATGTGATTCGGAGTAATTTCAAATATACATACTCGTATTAAATGAGGTCGTTCTTTATGAGCTCCCGGCGATTGCAGCGATGTACCGGCAAAGACATGTTTATGCTAAATTCCTCTGTGAACTATTTTGTATAGTAAAAAATAATTGTTGTGACTATGAATAGAAATATTCTTTAAATGAAATATGCATTTTAAATACTACAATTACAAAATTATTAGTGCTAACATTTTACGCGACTGGAAGAATTCTTGGTAGCATAAATTTAGCCATAATAGGAGGAAGCGCGCAATGAAAGCTTTGAATTATAAATAAACTTTTGTGCACAAGTATTAACATTCGAGTCATTGTTTGACTTCACGAGCGCCGATCGATAAGGATATAACGTTATTATAATTTAATGCTGCGAAATGCAAAAACAATGGAACCAGAGACTGAACAATAAGTATATATTATATATGCATACATTATATATCATGTGCATGCATTATATAAGTACCATGTGCATGCTTATACAACCAATACATTTCATCATCAACCCTTCTAGCACTCCACTGTTAAACACTGTTTTCTCGTAACTAAATGTGAAGAGTTAATACCTCATGAAGCGTACATAAATTTAATAACAGAAGAAATTTTTCGATTATACGTTTTAAGCATTATGTTTTAAAATTAATAATTTTAAAATTTAAAACTATGTCAACGTTGAAATAAAGTCTTATTGATACATACTAAAAAGCTTTTCATATATTCTTAATAGAACCCAATCAAATCATATGACTATTATCACGTAACATCTTGTTCAAATCATTATATAACATATAGGATTAATATAATACTATAAAACCATCAAATTTTAAAACGCTTTTAATGTAAAAGAAGCCTGTGGAGTCTGTAAACAGAAGTATTTGGCACTCGATGCTCTCTGCCCTACCCCGTAAGGGATCTCTCGTGACTATATAATAATAACATATAATATAATAAAATTATTTACATGTTTAAAGCAAGCAAAACATACTTGATACATAGTTTTACCCCATTTAAATCAATAATATACCTAGTGAAAAATTTACGACACATCACGAGACGCACTTGAATTTAAGAAGTAGATATGCATCTGACCTATAACACGTCTGATAGTGTTTAAAACTGTATGGTCTTGAGGTGGGTTCGATAGTTTAAAAACCATCAACTGCTTCCGCAGTCGAAATAATACTTCGCTATACTAGATGAAAAATGGCTTATATTCAACACGATGTGTTGTGGTTCTGGGAGTACAACCGCTTGCTGAGGCCAGAAGTTACTGTGTCTAATGAAGGAATCAGGTGGAAACTGGTGGAAACTATTAGCTCAGAAAGAGCTTACAAGACAGTCGCGTGCCTCTTTAAACATATGAAGCTGACATAAGTATCTGTATACATAGATAGACGCCGACGGGGATATGAACGGTGAGTAATCATTTAATATTTAACGTGGTTAATAGTAATTATAGACATGATATTTATTTATGGATTGTTTATACAAAATATTTGTATCTATTTTATTGTTATAGTAAACACAATTTAATCAGTCCAAGCTGAGCGGTAAGAAACTTAATAGGTTAGATTAAAAGCAATAACGGTTCGCTGCGGGTTAAACCGAGTGTGAACAGGTAAACATCGGTAAAAAGGATTATATTATAAAATATATAATACATCATCACGCTAAGTGGGTTACGGGGTAGGCTGAAAGCACCGAGTGTCAAATATCTCTATCAGTAATAACTTACAGACCGGAAATATAGATATATTAAATATAAATATGTTATTTAAATACCGTATATAGACAACAATCAAAGCTCGAGTCTAGACACTTTTCTCAAACCGGTCATCGACCGTCTATTGTGGTGAATCATTATTAGCGATCGGACGTCAGAAGCTTTGCCGATAATAGTGAGATGGCATCAATCATTCCGTCCGCGTCATCGTCCATGCAAATGTCCCTACACAATGTCCGTTTGACGTTATCTCACTGATAGTTGCGCGTGCTCCACATGCGTTTGTTACAACACTGTCTATTATTATCGGCGTGTCATTTATTGCTTAAAATACGATTATTTAGGATATGAATGCCAAAGTTAATGAATATGTGTGCGAACTATGACCAAGAATTAAAAGTTACTTGAACAGTAAATGTTTTATCCACCATCGGAAACAAAATAGCAACCTTTTGGTATTATTGTTACTTTTTATTGTTTATAGGCCGCCCAGAGATGGGGTTAATGTATGTTTATGGTTAACAAATCAGCGCCATATGCTGAATTATGTATTAAATAATCTTCACGTTCTTTTTACACATAATTTTAGTGGTAATCCATATTAATTTTTTACAATAGGTCATAACATTCTAATATACTCATGATTTATGGATTATTTGTTGAATTACCAATAGATTGCCTTTTGCGTTTTGTTGTTTATTAAACGTTTAACAATGTCTAATAGTTACTCCTACTGTACATACCTGTACAAAAAAGAGGGAAATAAAATGTTATTTGTAAACAGTGCCATCTGTTGGTAGTTATCGCAGTACATTTTTCAATTTGTGTCATAGTGCTAAAAATTGGTTGGTTATTTTGATAATATTATGCAAGGTGCGTTTACCACATCTAATATCTATCATTAAGATATTTAAATAGACATGTCATAAAATATTTAAAAATAAGTGTACTTACTATTTTACTGTAGTACAGTTTTCCGAAACACAATCTCCGTTATCGTCCCTAAATCCTGTAGGGCAGATCTTTGTGCACATTTGGCTGGCCTCGTTCATAACATAGCCGTCATTGCAGGAACAAACATTAGGTGCTGAACACACACCATTAAGACACAGCATATCGCACACCGGAACACAATCACCTTCTGTTTTATTATATCCAATGTCACATTCGCATTCATTTGGTCGAACACATCGTCCATTTGTACACTTTTCACATTTCGGCAAGCAGTTCGTTTCGTTAATTCTTTCGTAACCCTCAAAACATTCGCAAACATTCGGGGAAACACATTTGGAGTTCACACAACCATCACAGTATGGTTCGCAAGTAAATTCATTGACTTTTTTAAAGCCGTTCAAGCAGGTACATGTGTTAGGAGCTGTGCAGCTTCCATTTACGCATTCAATATTACAAATTGGGGAGCAGCTGAAGTCTTCGCCGATGCTGTACCCAACATCGCACTTGTAGCAGTGTGTAGTATTGTACGCGGTGAATGTAGAGTTGCAGATACAAGTATTATTTGCACTGCATTCAGCGTTAAAACAGGGAGGATTGCAGACTGGTGTGATGCAAGTGTTGTTCCCGGTAAGGGTAGCAGGCGGATCGCACACACACACGTTGGGAGCGATGCAGCGACCACCATCGCATCCTGTGCTGCACAGCGGAGTGCAGCTATCTGTCTCGCTGCTGTACTGGAAGCCGTTACAACACACTGTCTGTTTCTTCATTACCGTGTACACCTACAAATATTAAACAAACAATTTCTTAAACATCATCACGCCTATAATACCCGAAAGGTTAGGCAAAGAAGTGTACTGCACTCCCACGTTTCACCAGTTTCGTTTTACATTCCATGGAATAGGTGGTGAGCCTATTGCCATACACCGGCCACAGATCTAGACTCCGAGTCACTACTAAATATTCTAAATTAGTAAAATCCAACTGTTCCCTACCCGGAATATGAACCCAGGATCTCCCGATTGGAAGTCGCGCTGGAACCACTAGGCCGACGAGGCAGTCTGTTTTTTAATTAGGTACAAATTTCTCTCCAATGAAAAATGAAAATTTATAGTTACGCAGACGAACTATTGGTAGTTAGTATTTACTGTACCAACTGTGTTATTATGGGACTATGAACTGAAATATTTAATCCTTTAAGTAATACAAGTCATTTTAAAAGACAAAAAAATGTTAGGTAAAGAAACCGAAATAAAAATAATTGAAATTCTAATTCCCCGTAACATAACAGTGATTAAAAAATTAATTTAAGACTAATCCGAAATTTTGACAGAAATTAGAGATCTTACCTTAAATTTAATTTATTTTTGTTTTTGCTTTTAAGTTAAGAACATGTTTTATTATTACTGAAATGTTTGTAGCATCTATCGAAAAGATCAGGAATCTGATTCCGGTTACACATGCAACCATAGGAAATGTAATGGTATTTAATTTTGACTGCACCTTTAGAACCGGAAGCCAACAATGCTTGTATTGCTGTTAAACAGCAGAAATGTATTTGTGGCAAGCTAAGCATTCCAAACTTAGCTCATAAAGTATTCTACACTTAGTACTATCAGACGTATGAAACAAGAAACTTACTTCTGTCTTAGTTCTTTTTGCTGTACAGTTCTTCTTTCCACACCTTTTATTTATAGATACAAGGTACGTCTTTAGCCTCGTCTTGCGGATACTGTAAATAAACCAAGAAAACGTTTATTAGAAAACATCAAATAATTATAGCTTCTTTTAATTTTATTTGCATTATCACACTTAGAATTTACTTTAGAACTTTCTAGTACCTACCATAATAGGATTCTACGATAGTACAGAGACAAAAATTTCTAATTATTCTAAATGGCACATGGCAGCCTACGGCTCTAAAAGTTCGGTAACCAATAGAGGCAAAGTATTTTAAAGGGTTAATGATGATGATGGGGATGATTATAAAGAAACAATTTAATATTCCAATGATACAGGTAATACGAAATAATATAAATGGATAGAAAAAATATCTTCACGAAGTTGTAAATGACACATTCTAAATATCTAATATAAAAATTTACACCAACATACTTATTACCCTATCTAATTTGTTTATGACATTTAGTCCGTTTAGTTTGGAATACTACATACATACATATCATCACGCCAGATCCTTTACAGAATAAACAGAGAGCAAATGTCAAATATCTTTATCCAGGCGGACCTGTCGTGCTTCTTCTCCAATCATTACTAACTTCATACATACAGGCCGCTTTTGGTAGAAATATTATTAAATATTGTTCACTAGCTTTAACACATGTTTGTTAATTACGCACTAATTATGTCGCACCGTTTAGCTTGCCTCGATAACGATTATATCATATTTAATGATTAATATAATAAATCTGTCAAGTTACCATTATTGTACAAGTTAAAATATATAATAATAATGAAGTACTGAAATGTTGCTGATAACAATGCAATATATGTATTTATTTTTAAAATATTTTGTACCTACCTACATTTATAGAGTTTTACGCGATATGGATTTTCGTAAATACAATTACATAATTATGTCCTTCCTCTCTTTCAGACATTATATTCAGATGTTTTAAATAATCACATTTATTAGATAAATGTTATTTAACTATAAAATACGATTTGTAAATTTTTTTAAAACCAACATTTTTTTACAGCTCTACGTAACGAGGGTAGATCAAAACTGCTCTACTCATTATGGAAAATATTAGTTAAAGACTTATGACCGCAAATATTTGTTGTACAATAGTTAACATTTATTGCATTATGAGATATTTATAAATAAATATAAATGTATATTTTTAAAGTATTTAAGCTTTTTCTTATAAATTTAAGATAATTTAAAGATTTTTCCGATGTAATATATGTAAATAATCACAAATACCTTTTTTTTGCTACACATACACCGGGATCATTGGCCTTCAACTCTTCGGAAAACATTACAAAAGTACTCAAAATAATTATAAAAAAGAACACAATTTTAAAACACATACTTTTTTTAAATCAAGGGATTTTTAATAAATCACTACACAGTATTATATCTGTACCATTGATAAAATTCGCGCGCTTTTTCAATTTAATAGACACATGTGGTCTATTTTCAAATTTCGTTTTAATTTAGAAGGCTACACTACCACGTTATAAGAAGGACGAAAACATTATGAGGACTATCACTGGTTACTTATGAATGATTTTACATACAACCCGTCCTTGCTCAAGAGCTTTTAAATTGACACTTATGTCCATCTGCATAAAGTGTACAATGAAGACAATAGGACAGGACATAAAATGTGTGGGAGAAATTATCTTTTGAGCGCGTACTCCCTTGTTTGATTTCAGGCATATTAATGTTTTACTTAATTTTATATAGTACAATGCATTATAATATCAATGATTCCTTTTATACAATGTTTAAAATTTTTCAAAAACTGTTTCTGTGCGTATTCCACTATTTATTACGTGTTTCCCAACTTAAACTGCAAATTTAAGTTACCTTCCCTCGATTTTTTTATTTACATCCCTTGCGCAGCCATCGACGAACTTCTCAAATTCGAATAGTCACGAAGTTCTAAGACTAGCGACATCAAGCACAGACACCTAAGGTATGAACTTAATAATACTTAACAAAAAGTTATTTTACTTTTCAAGATGAACCACAATAACCCGAACCTTTCTGTTTAGCAGCGGGAAAGTGGCTGCGGAGGCTGTATTGTTGGAGAAAAACGTGTCACCCATAGAGTATATTTAAAATGAATGAAAAGCTTAGATAATTATGGCATTGATGCGGTCGCACGTAAAAAATATCGTGCTTACATGTTATCATATATCAGTTATCTTATAAACTACCAATTTGCATTATAGCGAATCAAATTAAATATGCGTCAACCAGCACTTGACCAGCGTGGCAGATTACGACCCTAACCCTTTCATTCTTAAAGGAGACCGGGGCCAACAGTGGCACGATAATGCATTAATTTATATCCTTTTTTTACCTTTCATGTGAAAGATATAAGTTTACATTTATATTAACGTAACATCAAACCTATAATCACCGAAGAGGTGGACAGAGGAGCTTAGTACAGTCCCTCATATAACCGGTTCGGTTATATGAGTACGTTCCAACAGTGAATAAGGGATGAACCTATTACAATACCCCGAATACAAATCCCGACCCCAAGCTACTACTAGGAATAAATATTAACTTAGAAAATTACAAAAATACTCGACCCGTGAATCGAATCCAGATCCTCTCGATCAGTAGTTGTACTTGCAACGAGGACGCAATTCATTTGTATTATCTTAAGCAATGTATTTTAAATTAGAAATATAGAATAGGAATTTAAGCAATCAGATTAGTATCACTTAAAAAATATACCTTATTTATGCCAGTGACTGACAAACGAACAGAGCCTCATTGTTTGGAGACATGCATAAAGTTCGGGCTGGAATAGGGAGCAACGACCCACATTGTGTTAAGTATTCCGGATGTCGTACACTGGGCGGCACATGCTATCATAACCTTATGAAACGCGCAAGGTATTTTAAACTTTATAAATGGAGTTCTAAGCATCATTATCGCATGAAAATTATATTGTTTAACAATGAACATTTCGGTGCTGCATCGGTGCATGAAGAATTCTTGGTAAGCTTTTTTATTTATGATATATGTATGGACGTGATTTTGAAAATATTATAAAAATAAAGTATTATATTTAGTAGCTGTGCTCATTCCTCGGTTAGAAATATTAATATTGAACAAGAGAGCAAGCTTTTATATACGAGTATAATGGTAACGTGGAACAACTCGCATAGGGTCATCTGATCCCAACTACATAGCATAGGTTCAATGCTATAGCATATAATATATTCTACTGTACTACGCAGCATAGGTTCTAGCTACATAGAACCTATGCTGTGTACTTCTTAACATATATAAACAATTTTTTAAATACACAAATGTTGATAATTTTAAGCCTAGAAAATTAGAAATATTCCTACTCCTCATATAAATATGCGTTAAAGTGGAAAAACCCTTCTCGGATAATCAGTGGACCGACTAGTTGACTAGACCAATTGGACAAACTACAGATTCTCTATATGTTTTTAATATACCTTTCAATACCTTCTAAAAGACTACCTCTGTGAAAGTAGGTAATCAAATAGCAGCACGTTCTTATTACGACAAAAGTCGGAATTTGTCATCATCATCGTCACCATCAACTCTTATCGTTCCACTGCTGGACCCAGAACCCAAAGAAGAAGAAGATTTCCACTTCAAGGTAACCTTGAAGCCACAGTCCACTTTAATCGCCAATTTAATATTAATTGATTACAAATATCTTTATTAGGCGAAATTTAAGACGTATACGCTTTTCTGCAGCGTTCTTCTATCTCAGTGCTTTTAAATATATGCGAGGTTAAGGTTTCGTTGCCACACCGCGTAATGAAAAGCGCAAATGCGTCTTACAATGCAGCACCCATTCCTAACAAAAGCCTGTTCACCCTGGCGCTGAAAAGTGCTAGGACACGTGTGTCCGGAAACATCCAAGCTAATAGGGTGTTCCAGTCCGTGACCGTCCAGAATAAAAACAACTATATTAGACATTGATATTTAATATTAAAAACACTTGTAACCTTTATAAGTCAATATTCTAACTTTGTGACGGTTGTGGAATGGTATTTATTCAGGTAACAGAACAATCATAACAGTATTTGCTTATGTATTTTGTAATCCAATAGGAAAAAAATACTCAGATTTCTGTTTAGGGTTCGCCTGAACAGCAACTGGACTAATATTACTGTTCAGCAGCAGTGTTCTCTTAAATATTGCGTGTTGTTTTGGATAGTGCGGATAGGCAAACAATAGTTCACATAGAATATTCACAGAACATGCACAGAACTTCATACACGTATGTATATAGTATGTTATTATTCCTATTATATCGTCACGCCAGGGCCTGCATATACCTACATAGATTTAAACGACCAATATTTCATTTTATTAAGTGATGCAACGACATGTATGTGTGTGCTCATGTGTGTGCGTGCGTATTTAATACCTATACGGAAATATTTAATATATTTGGTGACTACAGTTGTCAATAATACAGTTGTATGCTGAGCCCGAACTATTTACAAAGTCAAAAACAATGTAATAAATCCTACTACTCTACTGTAATAAGTTTTGGCGCTATCGTTTAAATTGACTCCCTTGCGACAGTAGCGCCACCCTAATTTGACACATTCTGACGGGCACTTTGTTTTCCACTTAGTTCTTACGTCGTCCATTCTATAAATAGCAATTTTATAATTAATAACAGGAAAATTACAATTTGTGACCTACTCATGTCAATATTGTCCCCATTTGTTATACATAACTCATTCCGCAAAGTAACACTATTGAAGTACGTATGCGGTGATGGTATTTAAATTAAACGTGTGTTAATTATTTATTTGCGAACTTACTATTAAAAATATATTTGTATTTCATATTTACTCCAACAATGTATAATAAAGTAATGATTTTTGCCATATTTTTCGGGGTAAGTAAACTCAATTTCATTTTGATTTATTCATATACCTACATATTTTTGGTTGTGTAAGCGCGTATAGAAAGTTTTGAAATTTCGCCTATAAGCTTTTAAATACCATTCGGTTAAATTTAATAATGTAACATTAATTTTTTACAATGTAAAGTGACAATAATGTGTATCCTGTCAAGTTTTGAAAATATTATTTACATATACATATAAATGTGTTTGTCATTAAATAGCCATATCATTCATCGTGGTTAGGCAGTTACATGGTATCTTATGGACTGTGTACTATCTAGAACATTCTAGATTATGTAATTGCTTCCTCATAGTGTAGCAAGATCCGAGATAAAGTAGAAACTTCGACTAATTCAAGATAGATCCAACGATAGTTCTCGTTCTAAGCCGGAAACGCATTTGTCACTTCTCGGGCGTCCAAATGTTTCTATTGAACACATACATAATCAGCCTGTCTTATTCCACGGTTAAAGATAAATAGGTTTCATAGTTGCAGCGCTGGGAATGGTGAGTGGGTGGCAGAAGACAGCTTCTTGCACCGCCTACGCTGCAGCCCGTCGGCAATCAGGCCATTTAGCCCTGCCTAAATAGACTGCATTTTACCTCGACTGACCGAATGCCGAAACTTAGCCTTATATCCCTACAAGCTATTAGTAACCACTTACCATCAGGTGGCCTGTCTGTCTCCTTACTATGTTAAATATGCAGATGCATATATAACGATTTCTTTTTTACTCAAAGTTTTAGTTTCGTCCGTCGTATTCCGAACACTCTGCTAACCCATATTTAGAAATTATAACATTCATAGCTGCAACACTTATATTTTCAGATTATCGGAGTTGTCAAACTGACGAACGTTAAAACCTACCAATTCACAATCACTACCGAACACCCAATATTACGACACATGGAGGAACGGTAAACTTACGTTAAATAAAGTGTAGGATTGCAGTGAAAACGCTTAATTTCATACCTAATACGTCACATTGTATTCTTAAGCTACTAGAGGAAACAGTACATTTTTTTCAAGAAATAATCTTAGTTACGTCTATGCAGTTTGCATGTTTGATAAATAGAATTTTTGTAAGTCCTAGCTGTTTCAAGAGATTGGGTGGAATTTAAGTTATTTCATGAGTTTTTATAACACTGTTCCTGTAAAATAATTGCACATCTAATAAGGAGGCGTCCTTTAATTACGTGAGGCGATTTTAGAATTTTTTTAACCCACTCCCTCCCCCACTTTGCCCCACTCTCCAATCTCACATGAGACATTTTAAAATGGATATATCTCGTAAATGTATCGGATTTATTCAAAAAGAAAAAAGTGCTGACTATTTTATTTAAAACTAATTAAGGCTGTATAATAAAGTCTATTTCAATAGATATAATAGAATACCTAAATCGTTACATAAGGTTAAATACTATTTTCTTGCAGCTTTTCTCTGGTTCTTGCGAAAAAAAAAAAGTGATATTTGCCGTGGCCCCTCGCCCCTCCACTCCTTGGACGCCTCACGTAATTAATGGAAGGCCCCTAACATCCGGGGACAGAACTCAGGGTTACTCAATCAACACTCGCGCTTGCAAACACTCGACCTACGAGGCAGGAACGAAATAAGATGGAAATAGCAAAAGAAAATACCTGGACAGTATCAAAATTTTTAAATATAGTCTGTGACTATATAAATATTGTTTCAATATCGAACGTGTAATGTTTTAGCGCTATTAATCAATCAAGTTGCAACTGCACCCGGACAGCTACAGACTGGTGGTATGAAATGATTATAGAAGGGGGCTCACCATGTAATGTTAGTGACTACCTCAAACAGTACAATATAACCTTACCTGAAGAACAACACACGGATAACGAGACAAGCCATGAGAACATTCTAGTTATCCTGACGTCTGTTGTAGGCAGTACTTCAGTGCTAGGGATAGCAGGATATTTCGGTGTACGCTTTATAAAAAATGCAATCCAAAGCGGCAGCTATGGTGAGTAGTCATTTAATGACTATTATTATTATTATTATTATTATCACGCCAGGTTTCTCACAACGTAGGCAGGGATTATGGAGTGCTAGATATCTCTACCCCTACATTAACGTTTTATTCCTATTCTTCTTCATATACGTTACACCATAATATAATATGAATTCTAATAACGAAATGTATATTTGACATTCATGTAACCAACAACTCTGCATTTCGGATTTTTTGTTCCGTAATTTGATCAATGTCGCAGACCTAGACTAAACCTCTTCATTATAATACGAGATTCGTATCCAATAGTAGAATGATAAAAGGATTGATAATGATGATGGTAGTTCTGTGGTTTCATAATTGATTGGTTTCCAGCTATCCGGACTATATCCATCACCATCGGCATGTTTAAGTCCACTGTTAGACATAAGCTTAGCACAACAAATCGAGGACAGGGTGCGATGGCGCGGAGGCCTTTGTCCAACAGTGGGCTGAGATAGGCTGATGTTGCTGTTGTTGCTGTTAGACATGAGCCTCCCCTGAGAAATTTTTGTCCATAATCCCCACGCTGGGCATTCAGTTTGGAGATCATTATGTAATTAATCATATTTTCTCATAATTTTCAGTTTTTCCCAGTCCTTGATGGATTTACTGTGCTGCATAAAACCGAGTTCATATAAATGAATAATCTTGTTTTTGTAGAATTAAAAGATACATTATATCTATAAAAAAGTTTCAAATTAACGAAGTTTTTTTATTGAATTATTATTTTATCGTCTATCCGATTTTTCGTACTTATTGTACCCTTTTCCATTGCATTACAAAATTATGGTTATCTGTGACTTTCATCTTTTCTTTTACTTTTCTAAATCTTCAATAATCAGAAAACGTCTATAGTGTAGTTTATTTTATATGATCAGAGTAGAAACACCGTTAGGTAAACTTCACGCCTTAGAGTTCTCCATGACGTAGGTACTTACTATAAGACGTGCGAGATCTGCCAACCCTCAATTGACCAGCATACTTAAACAAATAGGTAACAATTACCTTAAACGAGTAGGTGTTATTTAATGAGTGAATTTATTTAATTAGTGTGATGAATGCAATATACCAAGATAAATGCGAATAAAATTGAATTTTTAAAATTATTCATCTTTGCTTTTAATATTGTAAATAATAGTATCGATACATATTTTAATAAAAAACATATTTGCACCACCTACAATTATTATTAATGTCAAATATTTTATATGTATTTGATTGTGTTTGTGAATTACTTTTATCATTTTTTTCGTACCTAAATAATATATGCTTGCCTTTTGCTTACCTTATAGTTCTATCTTGGGATACTAGATGCCGCTGTAACTACTATAAAACTTGCATGCATTCTGTATTTAGAAGAATTAGAATGCTATAATGGAAAACGTTTTTAATTATAAAAGGAAAACTTTGGGGTTCTTCAAGACAAGCGCAAAGAGAGCTCTCCTTCAAAACCGGCAAAGCATTGGCCACTCCTCGGGTATTGCAAATGTCCATAGGCGACGGTGACCACTTTCCAGCAGGGGGCCTTTCTGTCTGTTTGCTAGTCTAGACATAAAAAAACACTTTTATGAACATAAGTACGTAATGAGGCAAAAAAATTGTTGGCGAAATTCAAAGATTCAATAACTTTTACGTGACTTATGCGAAAATTAGACGTCGGACAACATTGACTGCGTTGGCAATGAACGTGTTTAACTTAATAACAATGTAATTCCTCTTTAAAATAACAGATGGTTGTGTTTCAATCCGAAACAAGCGAATAAAGTGATTTGTGGAATCTAATTGATAATATTCCAATATCTACATCGAATACTACGTAATATATTTATATCCCTTAAAGAATCTGATATGGCTACATGTTAAATATTAACGTTCCCTTCTCACTCGTTCGACACAAATGTACCAGGCGCATGCTCATACACAGTCCTTTAAAGTTACCCAATAATTTCATGTTGAAACGACACGGGTCAAATGACAGGCCGACAACACACTAACAACTTCCTTGGATCAAATCCAACCAATCCATTAACTACGGACGATATTAGACAGGTACTGTCATCTTAACAAGTCATTGTTCTATCAACAATAATATCCTACAATAGAGAGGCTAAAAGGAGACTAACAGACAATCCAAGTGCCTGTCGCGTACTAAAATAAACCACTTTTCATCCATTTTTACGTTGACTCCTTACAATAACAGTCGACCTAGCTCAGACAGCGTACTGCACAGGTTGTCATTCGGCAAAGATCGGCTTTAATCGGCTATCTTCGGTATTGTAGACCTTCCATACTGGGTTTTCAGGTAACAGGGATGTATTTTGCGAATCACAGTAAATTCGTAATCGCTTGTGACGACACAATATTATATATATAATAAATGCAAAGTAACTGAGAATATTTTCTTTGACAAATGGTAGAACCAGATTTTTGTACTTAATGTACATAATTATATAGAGGCACATACAAGCGTCTGATCTGAAAGATGAATTCAGTTCTATAGGAGATTGTATATTCACTCATCCTAATATCCCGCAAAATATAATCAAGTGATTCTACTACAAAACTGAGTTTTACGAAGGAATTGGAAAAAAATCGTAACATCACGACTATAATCCCCGAAGCAGTAGGCGGAGGAGTTTGGTACACTCCCACGTTTCACCAGTTACGTTTACGTCCCATGGAATAGGGGTGGTTTTGTGGTGGTCGTGAAGCAATTTCTATTATATACCTACGTACAAAACGGTGCATTAAACGATTGTTTGGTATTTTTTGGAAAATATTTTAAATTGTTATTATGTAAGTAAATAAAAACGCATAATTTCAGCACTCGTACTATTTATTTTTAATATCTTTTCATCGAAAAATCTACGAGGTAAAACATATTATTATTTAAAGGTTATAACCTCAAATTACGTGATACATTGTTATCTGCCAAAGAATATTTATGGAAAACAAAAAAAGGATTTTTATTAAGTTACTGCTAAAACAAAGATTTGTCTGTACTTACTATTCACAAATAAGCTTAATAACAATATGTAAATGTAATATTGTAGGTATATAATGTATGTATGTAATATGTAACATATAAATAACTGTATATTTTATAGTTAATCTGAGAATTAGTATTGAATTTAACGAATTGCAATTTCATCTTCGTGGTACTTTACGGCACATTGGATGCTTCGTAAAAAAAAAAAATTTTACTTATATAATTTTATTACTCAAATGAAAACGTAACAGTATTATCGGATATAAGATGGATGCCTTATCATTGGATTTTAGGGTAGCATTTAAGCCTCTCCAAAGGCTTTGGCTTAAACTTCCGTCAAGACGAGTTAACTGCCAATAAATACATAAGTATATGTACTCGTATATCTACGAGTACCTACATCCAAAGCCCTCCTTGGAGCTATGTGTATGTGTACCTATGTTATTGCGGGTAATATAGCATTATGGAAGAAACGCATCGATTTAATTTATAAACCGTTAATACATTTTATATATTGCGTAAAGTTTGAATAAATATACATTAAGAATACACTGCAACATTTTGTGGTAGAATTTCAATATGCAACATCTCATAATACTTTGAGTTTATATGTAAGTGTTTATAAATTACTACCTTATTTAAGTATGTAGATAACATTTATGCATTTTGTGCAACGAAAATGACGTCGTACGGACTTGACTACTTTCATCATCATCATCAGCCTATCTCTATCCACTGCTGGATACCGACATCACCTAAGAAAGTTTTTGTTCATAACTCCCATGCTGGACACGTGGGTTTTTTTCAGCTACAACTTTTACCTTTCTTTATACCACAATGCTTAGCACGTGTACAACATCGAATAAAGCCAGTAGCCAGCGATTATCGAATGATTTGAGTCCAACCCCTCGTGGCGGGGTGCGCCGAGCGCGCCGGCGCGTCGCTCGCGACCCACCCGCGCGGCCGGCCGCATCGCGCTCCGCTCCCCACAAAAGAAACCTATTAAAATACCATCGAACACCCAAACTACACCTAAAACAATTGCATTCTAACAACAAAACCTACTAACTTCTCTCGCAATGTGAAATAGACCATTATACAGTGTGGTGACCAGTGATACATAAAGGCCTAGTCCATGACAGTTGTCTATACAAAATTTTACGAAACGCGGTAGTTGATGTGAAATTGCCATAATGCTTGCACTGGGACACTACAGCTACCTTGCGTAACTGGAACGGTATCAGGTGAGTTTTCTTTCGAACAAGCCGTCCCACCGCGATGACATAATATGAACGCCAGTCCACCTACGATCAACATTGTTTGTGTAAATACCCAATGATTTACCATTTTCTGAAATCATCAGATAGATTCTACATAATTTGAGGAAAGCACCTCAGGTATGTAAAGATTAAGAAATACCAGACTAAGAAATACCCGTGGTGAACTCAGCGTGATGATATAGTTATAACAATAATACAATATAATGGTTCCTTGATACTCGTCTCTGTCTGACATTTCAGCGCTCAACTTTGGTCACTAAACCACGTTACCATCACTTTGTAGTGGAGTATCAATGTTCAGAAGTTACACCAGGTTTCTCTTCCTAATATGAGAGATAACAGTCTCCTTCATATCCGTCGTTTTTCTTAACATGTTCTATTACAATAGCTTTTGCACCATCGCTCTCTGAAGGCTATACTGTCATACCTAAAAAACTGAATTATCCTAAAAAGTTTCATATTCATATAATTAAAGTTATGACTTTTCATTTCGACGAAAATTGTTATTATAAAATGCTGTAAAACATTACAAAGAACATAATGTAATCTGATTTTACACACAGAAGCCAACGTAATGAACACAAATCAAATCAAAGTGCATCATTTGCACCTCATTGCACATTTTTTGCATCAACAGGCAGAGATACAATCGTACCATATTTATACGTAATAAAAATATAGTAAATATCTATAAAATCATCTATCTATCTATCTATATGCATCATACCTAAAATATACTTATAAATTACAGATTGTAACTCTCTGATGTCAAAATTAATTAAATGTCAAAATATATTAAATAAGTTCCATAGAAAACACGGTACATCATATTTCAAGTACTTTATTATTTTGCAATATAGATTATTTCTTAAATTAGTATAGATGTGAAAGATAAGTATAAAGATATATAACGAATATAGTTATCCAACTGACCCAATTCTACTAATCTCGTTCTCCAACTAACCTACTTCTACCTATTCGTTTCTCTAGAAATTTAAAAACTCCTTAGCATACTTATATTTACTTAAAGCTCTAGCCTTTGATTTTTAGTAGTCGGCTGGAGTCTCGATGTTTGCCTGGTGCTTAGCAATACGTTCACTACTTATTTAACGGTGGGACGTAAACGTGAGTGGTGAAACGTGGGGGTGTACAAAACTCCTCTGCCTAACCTCTTCGGGGATTAAAGGCGTAACGTTAGTCAACGCTGATACGTTTTATATAAAGTCTGTATATGTATGTATATTATGCTACATATTATTTTGAAAAGGGTGTAAATACACCGTGAGAACAAAGTAAAGCAGATTTCCCTAGCAAATACAAAACGCCAAATTCATTATTAAAAGTAAGCCGATATTTTCAGTAAATTAGAAAAAGCTTTTAAGTCGTAAATTCATTAAAATAGATTTGTTTACGTCTCGTATTCACCGTAACAAAGCATTAGGACCCGACAAAGGGATACAATCTTTTTTATCTCCGACCTCCATTAACCTACAACACTCGTGTATGTAACCTGTGTTTCTATGTATGTGTTGACAATGTTGTAACAGTGGTTGCTGTGTGGTTACCTAGCTACAGCAGTCAGCCATTTTGTAGAGCCGTGCAAAACTCTACAGCTGAATTGTTATCTACGTTTCTTATCCGGTAAGCCAGGTGGTGTACAGTACCGGCGTCTGTACCTCCGGATACATTTCGTATATATAACTTTGGGATTTTCAAGCAGGCAGGCAATTTGCGAGCAGGCAGACGAGCCACTTGCTGGTAAGTGGTCACCGTCGCCTAGTGGCCAATGTCTTGTTGCCTTCTTAGGCCATTTGCGCTTTCCGTCAAGCGTCATCGCGGCCAAATGTTAGCTAATCATGTAAATACAACAAGATCTGTTAGAACCTCAGTAAACCCAATGCGTAAAATAGTGAACAGATTTAACTTAACTTAACACTACAATAAAGTATTATAAACTCCTAAGTCAGTTCTAATACCTTATATTATTGTTCAAATTAAAAACTGGTTTCTTAGTTTTTGATATACCGAGCGGTACATTATTATAGAAGCTTTCATATTGTGTAATTGATTGACGTATAATTGACTTAATTTGAAGTCAATAGATTAAACATATTATTTGTTTCATCTAATATTTTAATCAAAATTAACTTTGACAATTTTATTATTACAAATAACAAAGCTAATTAACATTTAATGTCCATAATTTAATTTTAATTTAATCAAAATGTTTATTAAGTGGCCTTTGTAATTAAAAACGCAGTTCCCAGAAGCTCCTTAATAAGATCAGCCCTAAAATATTATTTAAAATGTTAGAAAAAAAATACTTCACTTCCATGTATGAACTGTGGATAATTTTTTTTATTAAAAAAATAATAATAATAATAATCGACCCATTTGTCATTCCACTGTTGGAATATGAGTCTCCTCTCATATTGAGAGGGTCAAGGC
>DWME01001014.1:0-27654 GCA_018244795.1 Parelbella ahira ahira
TGTGTATTGACTAAATTATACTACAGATGTATATAGAACCGTATGCATTTCTAGAGTTCTTCATCACGGACAACTGTTTAAATGTAGTGTCCTTTACAGGGCAAATGATTTACATGGACAACTGGCGGATGATGATGTACCTGGGAACGCCCGTGATGCCCGACCTGTCCGCTCTCGTCTCCACTGGCCTCTACATCAATGACTTGTCGATGCACGATTTCAGCAGGTGCTCTTACATTATAACATAATTCAATATCGAGATTTAGACTAATTAATTAATTTGTGTATAGTTATCCAGTAAGGAAAAAGTGTTGTGCCCTTTCCGTGCGAGTTTCTTTCTTTCTCTCTCTGTCTGTAATCTACATATCATTTTTTTTAAATGCAAATAATAATTTAAGTCGAAAAATTATATTTAATATTTTTTTAATGATAGACAAAATAGTGAATTGCAAGTTATATTAAAAAACCTATAATATAAAAATAATTGACGTACCTATAACTTTAAGCTAATGATATAATATTTATTGTAATTTTAACGCCTTCACTAAATAATAGAAATAAATAGACAGAGCACGTCATAAGGAAGTGGCATAACGCTTTGTCTTCTGTAACGATTTATACGACTCAACAGCTACCACCAGCCAACAGCAACAAAAGAATATTGACAGAGGAACCAATTAAAACGTGATATAAAACTTTCCAGAGACCTTATGCTAGCTGGCACACAGCAATCAGTCGAGCTGAAATTAGCTTTGGACCAAGAACAGCAGAAGAGCAAGAAATTAGAAGAATCCATGAGGAAGTTGGATGAAGAAATGAAAAGAACTGATGAACTGCTTTACCAGATGATTCCGAAACAAGTAGCGGACAGATTGCGGAATGGGGAAAACCCTATTGATACTTGTGAGGTGATGTCTTTGAATACTACGTTTCTGACACAAGAAAGGAAGTTTAATAAACAATATTTACCAGTAATGTGATACCTATCAACTGACAACATTAATATTGTATACAACATGCAACATTAATATTGTATTGAAAAAGGCTCAAAGAATTAAATGGTCACTTTTTGCAGGGATTTATAACAAACCGATATCTCTTACAATTAATAAATTCGCAGATGTTCGATAGCGTGTCTATCTTGTTCTCCGACGTGGTGACCTTCACGGAGATTTGCTCTCGCATCACGCCCATGGAGGTTGTCTCGATGCTCAACGCTATGTACTCCATCTTCGACACGCTCACGGAGAGAAACCGGGTCTACAAGGTACAGTAGGAAACAGTTTGTCGTCGTTCCTCTGGAGCTAATGTTTGTCTTGTTTGCTTCATTTGCGTATCTTTAACTTTTGTATATGTAAATGTTCATCATTCATTAATTATCAGCCTACTCCCGACCACTGCTGGACATAGGCCTTTCCAATGGCACGCCACTGCGCTCGATTTTCAGCTCTTCGCATCCAACCACTGACAGCCACTTTGCGTATATCGTCACTCCACCTAGCTGGAGGTCGTTCTACGCTACGTTTGCTAAGTCGCCGTCTCCACTCCAGCACACGTCTGCTCCATCGAGCATAGCCCTTTCCATAGTTCGCTGATCGTCCACGTCTTGGCTCCGTAGGTCAGGACAGGTAGGACATGGTGCACCACGGGCAGGCGAGGTTGGCCTGGGCTCCTGAGATGGTGGTTGGAACCCCTTACACCCACCTTACTTATATTAATGTATTAAACTAACACATTGTAATAATAGTAAATGTTACGTACAATAAAAAATGTTGTTTTTCTTTGTTAACAATATTTATGGCAAGATTAAGTATATAAGCTATTTCAAATAATTTATTTTACAATCTAACAACTTATATATTAGTTAGAACAAATTGTTAATGGACGGCGATATTACGAAACTTAACAGAAGACATCACTGTTTTTATTGGAAAAAAAAACAGTTTTTGTAACGGTAATATTATTTTCTATATAAGTTACGGTGAATTTTCATCAAAAGAAGAAAATACAAAATTTTAAATGGTATTTGAATCATTACCTTGGATAAAGAACTCACGGCAATCTAACGCAACTACAGTAAAAACTATTAAAAAAATAATATATAATGATTATTTATTTTTGAAGGTTGAGACGATAGGAGACGCTTACATGGTTGTATCAGGAGCCCCAGAGAAAGAAGACAACCACGCAGAAAAGGTTTGTGATATGGCTCTGGATATGGTAGACGCCATCACAGATCTTAAAGATCCAAGTACAGGTATCCATAGGATTTTTATCTACTTAGTAATAGAACAACATTTTAGGTAGTACATATATAAATTCTTTTAACATTTACTGTCTAAGAATTGCACCTGGTCTTATCTGATAATACAAAGATATCTGATCAAAGAATACTGTAACAAACATTAATAATTAAGTTACCGCAGCTATGGAAAAATATCACTTAGATATTAATGCCGAATTATCCAGTACCTAATAGGATTCTGAATGTTCGCGAAGCTATTAATATGAAGCTTTGTTCCAGGTTCACATCTGTCGATTAGAGTTGGCGTCCATTCTGGAGCGGTTGTCGCAGGCATTGTAGGCCTTAAGATGCCTCGCTATTGTCTCTTTGGAGACTCTGTGAATACCGCCTCGCGAATGGAGTCTACTTCCGAGGCTATGAGAATCCACATCTCTCAGACCACGCAAGAACTATTATCACCATCTTATAAAGTCACAGAAAGAGGGGAGATTCAAGTCAAAGGAAAAGGTAACTTTGACTCTAACAATTTTACATGTTTCCAGCTCCATGTCCAATTACGCTAAATACTGATCAAGTCTTAAGAATTGAAGCCATTGTACGTAACCGAAGTCGATTGTTTCTGGTAACCAAGAATAGGCCGAAGAATCTTAACACTGCCGTAACCATTATCTTCACCGTAGTAGTACCATAGGCATTTAGCAGTACCCAGCTAGATCGCCAGAGCTCCGTCTGTTGTATAGCAGGGTGCACGACGATCAGGTTGGATTGGCTTGGGCTCCGAAAGTGAAGCTTGGAAACCCTTACATCCCCATTATATTTATGTTGTATATTGAATGATCATCATCATCATCAGCCTTTTTCAGTCCACTGCTGGATATAGGCCTCCCCAATGAGCGCTATTGCATTAACTATATTGAATAGAAATTTGAAATTTGAATTATTACAGGAGCTATGAAAACATACTGGTTAGAAGGACGCGAATCCAGACCATCGCTAACTAAAACTATATCACCACAAATACAACCAGGACAAGAACTGGAGTGGGAACGTGCAGCAGACGTAAGAGACAGCATTGCAGAACATTCCGCCCAGCAAATGAACATTAAAGAATCGAATAATGCTGGAACATTTCAGAACCATCTTCCAAATGCAATAACATCGCCGCCGAACTCCCTAATTAACAGTGCAGGGAACCTAATGACATTCCAGCCATCCACTCCCACTGTGAAAAGTTCTCAAGGGCAATTGTCTACAACCACTGCACCAGTGGTGACATCGCCAGGAGAAGAACGCCGGATGTACTCGCCGGTGACTTTTCAAGACGTCGCGAGGCGCAGTATAGCTAATTCTCCGAATAAAACCGAAAAAGAACGAGGTAAGTTTTCCATATACATGAGTACATGTTACCAGTCTACTGACGGCTGAGGTAGTTGTTTGCCCGGAATGTGCAATGTGAACTGTGCCAAATTTCAAGTCAATCGGACAAATAATTTCGGAGATCTCGTGATGAGTCAATCAGTCAGTATTTCGATTATATGTATATCTATAAAAGAATAGATAATTTACAATAGCTGTCAAGATAGATCTACCTGTCGGCTACAGTATATTAACGTGTGTTTATTTTTATGCTCTCAGAGTCCAGATCCACGTCAGCCAGTGCGGGGGGCATTTGGACAGATCTTGAATCTCTGGATCCACCGAGAACTTTAGACAGCTTGAATTCGTCATTCTGGTAACTTCTATAATTAAATATGTATAAGTAATTACCAAAATTACTTTTTGCGTTAAATTATTCAAAACATCTTTTTCCTATTAATTTCACAAAGTTAGTCGTGGGGATGATTTTACCAAAATACTTCCAAATCCTTAGTTACAGTTCGACGTCCCCTTGCAGAGTCGGAACTGACCCTGCCCCCAAGGACCGCGACAAGGACTGCTTGGTAAGCATTTGAAGTTATCATTGTGAGGACTAATTAATTATTCATACAGAGAGTCAAGTTTATGAAACATTTTTACTACTTACTGAATTACTGTCAATTTTTAAAAATGGACTACTTTTGTAAACGAGTGGTTGGAAGCCGATTGCTGATCGAGAGATCCTGGGCTCCGTCACCGTGGTGGTCGAGTATTATTGGGTTTTTCTAACTTGAAATTCCTAATATCAGCTCTGAGTCTGGATTAGTGCCCGGGGTATGACCGTACACTCACCATATTTTCTATGATTACACATGTAAAAAAGCGACAAGCCAAGGACAGGGCGCGATGCCGCTCATTGGCGGGGCCTATGTGGACTGAGATACGCTGATGATGATGATGACGTGTAACGTAACTGGTGAAACGTGAGAGTATACTGTAATCCTCTATCTGCCTCTTAGGGGAGATACATGTGTGATGTTACATTATCAATGTAACCAGAAAACACCAATGTTTATTTAGTACAATTAATAATATCCTACTTTTGAATTTTAAATTTTACTCATAATATACCTACATTACATTTGAATGCGAAGAGCTAAAGATCGAGTGCAGTGGCGTGCTATTGGACAGGTCTATGTCCCGCAGTAGACGGGGGTAGGCTGATGATGATGATGATGATGATAATTGGGTCCGATTTTATTCATTGCCTTTCATGTTTCTATGTTATGTGCTTTTACGGTATCCTTTTGTAGTGTTTAGTTTAATCTTTGCCAAAATTATTTATATTATAATATCTTTACAAGAGGGTTTCTATCGTGCAGCCCACCTTACAACTGCTGGCCAGCCACTCCGCGCCCGCGGCCGCCCACATCTTCACACACGCGCCAGAACACTTGGCAGACGACTTAGGTACATATTGACCTGCACCGTGTCGGAAGAAACTAGCTGCAACATTTGCAATGGAATCTTGCACTCATATTCATTGAAGGAGCCTGCGTGCCCGCGCACCCTCACACACTCGTGTACACGTTATGATACGATACTAAAATATGTTAAATACTAGCAAGCACAACTTACTTTTCTTACAAATAAGTTTTGCTTGTTTTTGTCAGCATTTTGTCAGCAACAACATTATGCCAAGTTAAGATTCTGGATTACATTGTCTCCAACCGATTATATATAAAAAAGAGAACAAAAGTGGAGAATTCAATAACAAATCAGATATTGAATATTTCCAGAAACAGACACGGAGTATCAAGACGCACATGCTGACATACCCCAGATTTGCACTGCATCAGAGAGCGTCGAAGTGAACCATCCCAAGCAGAGTAAAGTGGGCAGGTTTCGGGCGCGAATAGCGCCGGGACACCATAAAATATGCTCCTTGAAACAAGCAAATAAGGAATCGGTGAAAGAAAAAACTCAAACATTGCCGCCTACCAACGTGCAGCCGCACGGCCACCATCACACAAAGAACGTGAACCACCACCAGTGCTGCGGAGCGTTCGGCAACCCGCACGTCAGGCACAAGTCCGGCAACTCCAGCTGTCGCCTTATCTAATGTGTGCGGCCGCCCTCGGCGCGCGTCTTGACTTGTTCACTTCTGGTACTATTTCATCTTTTACCAATATTTTTTGTTTTTGAAACTATCTCACAAATGAATTTTTCGAGGTAGGAAAAATCGCAGAATTAATACGAGTAACTATGTACTTAGATATTAAAGATCATTGTGTGTTGTGGAAACCAGCAGCGACCTCGCCCTCCCGCCTCGTGTTGGGCGGCTGTGTCCCTGCACGGTGTATAGCCTAACGTACAATTAAGAATCAACTAAAGAAAATTTTATATTAGGAGCGTTTCAATTAAGGGGATAAATTGTATTTCTATGACGTCTCGATGTGACTAAATGTTTATTAGTTATTATTTAGGTTTTTAGTTGTTTAATGTCGATCTCAAGAACTTGATGTCCCAAAGTTAATTCCAAAGGTCTGCATAAACTAAATATCTTAAGAGCTTTATACATGACAATAGAAATAAAATCACATTGAAACTTTCCACATATTTGGAAGCTGTCTAACAGCTACTTGTACAAATATTCAATAGGCGGACATATCGCATACTGACATACGTCTATGTAGGTAAATGTTAGATTTAGTACACCTAATTATTTTTTGTATGCTATGTGAAGATTAAACTGTATATTTTTTGGATATTTAAATGAACAATGTGTTAGTGAATGATAAAATATATTAGTGTTGAGGGTACCTAATATTTATTTGACATAGTTTATGCGCTGTTATGGAGGAAGTTTTCGTTGTTAATGTGTTAATTAATGCACGGCATTATCTCATTTTACTAAACGACAAATGTAAAGTTATTACCGATTATTATACAACAGTAGGTGCCTATTAATCCCTCGTGGGATTGTTATTGATGTTGATAGTGTGTCGTGTTATCATGAAACGCAAGCGGGTATAGAAACTCAGCACTGTTTTATTTTGTTATGAAATCAAAGTAGTGAGATATAATTAATTTTGAAATATTATAACACAATCACGTGGTGTGTAAATGTATTACGGAGCACGGCCCAACAAACAACGAACACGATCGCTCGGCCGAAGTGCACTGCCGCCGGGGCGAGGCTTCACACTTGGCAAACGCACGACCTAAACGAATCGATGCCCAAAGTTTAACAGAAACAAAACATTACTTCCTCCTACTACATAAAAAATATCTTTGACTATATTTTCTTAAACTTCTATTAGGAATTTCCAAGACGGACTAAAAGAAGAGGTATGTAATACTTGTACGTTACGCAAATCGTACAATTTCGTGGGAATTTACGTAATATTATAGACTTATGTACTAATCAAACTTAGACTGCCTCGTTGCAAGCGCGACTGCCGATCGGGAGATCCTGTATTCAAATCCCGGGTCAAGTCGGGTACTTACTAAGTATCAGATTTTTCTAATTTAGAATTTCTAGTAATGACCCGGAGTCTAGATCTGTGCTCGGTATATGGCAATAGGCTCACCACCTATTCCATGGGACGTAAACGTAACTGGTGAAACGTGTGAGTCGTGATGTTACGTTACGTTACTTATCAAACTTAGACCTATTTTGTTCAAATTAATGTATTTCAGATAATATTTTAAATTTTACCATTTTGACTTTCGGTTTAATCTGAACTTCGCTCCCGATTTTATTTTCATTTCTAATTGTGATAGTCGCATTACAGTATATATTATTTGTTAGTCGCAGTCGATAGTCTATATAATTTGTTGGTGAGCTTCCGTCGTGGGCTTTTTTTTTAATGTAACTGCAACGAGAGTCGCTGGTATCGCTATAGATTGTCAACAAGCTACTACAAATCTTGCAAGTCAATTATGGAATACTTTATCTAGTCGTTTGAGATTAAATGTTGTGCTTACTTTTTCTTTAGTGTTAGAATGATATGTGTATAGAGTGTGGGAGCCCTGCGGCGGCCACACCGGCGCGGAGCCGGCACTTGTAGGTAAGATCGTTATTGCGAAACCAATCTAGTTATATTATGTCATTTATTTTATTTTGAAACTTCAGCACTCTATTGATCTGCTTAGAATGTTTCCGTTCGCCGCCGCTCTGTCAGTGTCACTATTGTGAAAATAAAAACAGGCATCGAACGCTTTTGTTTTATTACCTTTGAAACAACATATTATGGATTTTATAGATAACAAAATTACTATTAGTTGTAATATAAACAAACTATGCCTAAACACTTACGGAAAATGAACTCAACATCGTAATAAATATTTATAGAATATTAATAAACTAATGTTGATTACTACATACATATATTACTTATCGTCGTTAGTGTCAGTGTCGATCCACGTGTAGACAAAGGATAATGTACAGATAATAAATACTTCTGAACGTCACCGACATGTAATCGATGGACGCACACTATTCAAACAATGATTTTCTGCTAGGTAGGTACACATCATTTAAGCTGTTGCAGACCATAGCTAAGGAATGTTATACATGGATCGTTATTTATGAAAATTGTCAGATGGTTTTTTTTGAGGTTCTCGTTACTGTCTATTGTAGTAAGAATTAGACTTGAAAGGAACCGATGTTAAGTTATATTACAGTCCGTGAGTTGTGTGACCCAATTCAAATATATCTGAAATTCGAACTCGCCTCGTCAGTAACAAGTGTGATGTAAGCACATTTCAGATATCTGGGAACTGGCCGTGTTTCGAAACAACTTGACACCTGAGGACTACAATGCACACTTGGCCTACGAGCGACTACGAGTCAACCGACTGACACGTGTGTAAGGTATAACTTGGCTACGCAAACATCGCGTACTGTGATACTAGGTAAATAACTCTGCGTGTTACTATCAACCAGCGATGAAATCAACATTTCTTGCCGTTTCAAAGTGAATTACCGGCGCTCGGCGCTCGAGTAACTTCCCGCTTTCTACTTACGTGAATAATGGAGTTGAGGAAGGAACATTTTTTAATAATAACAAAGAATATTTTTTTCCTTGCTCATATTAACGATGCGGCGCACCGAATAACTCTCGTATTTATAATCGGGAAATTAATTACAACAACGAACGCCGACTTGTGAGCCGTAGCGAGGTTGATAATTAAACCACTAATTATTCAAAACTCAACTCCGTATCCTGCAGGTGTTGCTGGGCCCACCGGTCGAATCGCCGCGACAAATCTTCCGACATGTAATTCTTCCAGTCGCCGATTTCTCCTTTTCGAATAAACCGCAGCTGGGTTTGCTCTAGATAGCTTTTTCCGAACGACTTCTCCAAAATGGCCTCCAAGTTGACGGCTCGGTTAGTTTTCATATTTTGAAAGGAAAGGTGATCACATAGTTTGTCCACTTGCTCCTCGCTCAACTGTTTTCCCAAAAACTCGGCTGTCTTCCTGATCACGGCTGGCAAGTCTCGCTTCATTTCTTCGAACTTGATGAAGAGCAGATTGGGATCGTGACGCCTGTTCCAAAAACCTATGAAGATACAAGTTAGTTTTAAAACTTAATGTGAGTATTAAAAAGTACCAAAGATAATGTGATTTAATACATGTTGTCGCCACGAAATGGGAAGATTTCAAGTAATGGTGTTAGCAACTCCGCATGACTGGAACAAAATGCGTACCGAGTATATGATTCCAAACCGGCCCGAACGGTGCGCGGTCTCTCATGAACAGGTCGCAGAACTCCTCGAAGGTGCCCTTCAGTCCGTGGACCAGCGCGCAGTAATGGTAGTAGGACACCACCATGTCCTTCGGGTTACGCGATGTGTATATGACCTAACGATTACAATTACTACTTACTTATTTATTTTTTTAAATACTCATAAAAATATCAATAGATACAACAAGTAATAAAGTCCCAAATTAATAAGTAATTAATTGAATAAATTACTAAAGAGAAGTGATAAGAGCTTTAGTGCTTTAGCCTAGTGCTTTAGAATTGAGCTTGCCACGCTAGAGGTCAGGGGTTCATATTCAGGTGCGCACCTCTTTACAAAACTGTGCGTTTAAGCTTAAATATAACATGTTACAACGGTGATGGAAACTTCGTGAAAAAACTTGCACCTTGCACCTTAGAGTTAAAAAAATATGTTTTCTGGGGCGTATGAAATATGCCAACCCGCATTTGACGAGCACGGTAGACCTTGCCTTAACCTTCTAATTCTGAGAGGAAAGCCTGGTCCAATAGTGGTAGATAAAAGAGTCCATAGAATTATTAGGATAGTAATTGTAAGGAAACTCGTGAATAAATCTCATCATCATCATCATCAGCCTATAAGTGCCTGACGTAAACCTCCCCTGAGGCGTTTCTCCTCATAATCCACACGATGGACATAGGTATTAGGGATCGCAGAAGACAACTTCTCGCGACGCCTACGTTGCTGTCCGTAGTCGACCAGGGTATTCAATACGAGGGTATTGTGTTTTCTTAAGGGCGAAAAACACATGCACTCGTTACAAGTTAGCGGTAAATAGGACATTTTTCATGACAGCGATCTTTTGAATTTTTTTACAGTTACGGAAAAAAAAGCCAAACGCCTAAAGAACTCGTTGAGAAGTATTAAAAAACATTATCTAAACTTTTGTTGTACAGCATAAGAAAATAATGAAAGCTCAAATATGTGTGCAAGTTGGCCCGGCTTCAATAGAGTTTTTTGGATAAACGACAAGTAATATTATGGTAGATATTCTGTTAAAATAATTGACCTCTAGCAGAAGTACATAATTCTACATAAATACACAGTCGTATGTCGGGTAACACGTGATGGAGAATACAAAGAATTTCAACGCAAAGTTCTACTTCGAGTCGGAATAGTATTCCGACAAGAGACGGTGCATAGTAAAAAGCTTGAATGTTAGAGAAAAACCTAATGAGTCTTACTTGCATATCATTTACAGGAACAATTTGTCAAATCACATAACCAGGATGGCATCATGTTATTATGCTCTTCATATGTGCAAGCAAATAACGTTTTAGATATTTCATTATTTAGCAGAGCACTATAAATGCTCAAAGTTTAAGATTTTATGTATAATAACAATAACTAAAAAATTATGATGGCAATTATCAAATAAGAAACTGAGTAGCCTGTTGAATAATCTATAAGTAGGTATGTTAATACGTGAAGCAAAAACTTTGCACTTTTTTTACGTAAATTGCGCGGACGGAGGAACTGTGACATTTGGCACACTTAATTGTTTAAACAGAGAAGGAGTGCAGAATGCTAGTATTTTTTTAAATAATGAATAACAAATACATTAAATTTACCACAAAAACGCAACGCACACTACTGCACTTACACATAGATACCACACTATACAGACGTGGCGACAAATATACTAATGAGGAAAGTCATTGCTTATACTACGACTAAGTAGTTTGCAATCTTGATCGGAAAGTAGCAAAAAATGGAACGATGAAGAAACGCACTGTAATGGATGTTGCAGCGAAACTGGAATCGTTCAGTGTATTTGGTTCGGTTATCTGTTAGCGCCAATGAAAATTCGAAAAACAAATAACTTAATATTAAGTCATACATAAATAGACCTTAGCCCACTCCAACTAACTTTAGGCTTAGCAGAGCCGTCGTCTTTTTCGATTTCCAATGGGAGAAGATCCCAAGGCAGGTGGCTTCGTATATAGCGAGGGTAGGGCAGACGGTACTTCACCAGATCCACAGACGTGCCCTTCACGGATTCGTCGTGCCATTCGGCATGACCGTCCACCATGATGCAGGACAACTCCACGAGAGGACAGCGAATCTACGAATTTTTGATGCATCTATTTAATACTGCCTCGTTGGTCGAGTGGTTGCAAGCGCGACTGCTGAACGAGAGGTACTGGGTTTAAATCACGAGTCGGGTACTAAGTATTAGAGTTTCCTAATTTAGAATTTCTAATAGTTGATGACCCGGAGTCTAGATCTGTGCTCGGTATATGGCAATAGGCTCACCACCTATTCCATGGGACTTAAACGTAACTGGTGAAACGTGGGGGTGTCGTACACTCCTCTGCCTACCCCTTCGGGGATTACAGGCGTGATTTTACTTTTCTATTTAATAAACAATATCATTAAATTGTTGAAGGTCTGTATTTAAATATTAATGTATTCATTTACGATTATAATCAATTAAAATAAGATTCAAATTAAAATCAATTATGTTAAGAAATATCGCGATTAACTCAACATTTAGTAAAGCACGGATCAGTATCAGAAACAAACTCCCAAATTCGGTTCTACTAAATATTTTACTTTGCCAATAAAATAATTACAATTTTAGAGAGACATCAAAAAGTCCACAAAGCATTTTTAAATGTCTGTTGAACCAAGCAGACTAAAATAAAAAAAAAAATTTTTACAGAATACTCACAATTTCGATTAAAAATTATTTTGTAGCCTGTATACGAATACATCATTTTTGTAAAAAATCAGTACAATCAAATAAAATAATTTAATATATGAGAAACCTATTGGTTAAAATGCCCATTATGGAGATTATTATACACCGATGAAGTAAAAAGACAAATACGTACTTGTTGCAAAGACCTGGCTCCTTCGTAGTCTAAATCGTGACCAATCAACCAGACCATCTCTTGAGCCCATGTCGACCCTAAAATTAACATCGCAATAAAATATAATTAGGTACGGTATGTACGAACATTCATGTATGAACACATACAATATACATATATGTATGTACCATGTTGTATGTTCCCACAACATTTCCCCAAAATCCTCATTGCTGTTTTAACCTTCCGATGACATTAGAATAGAGTCCCGCTGTTGGCCAGTCACAGTTCGATAGCACACTTTCCTCTATCGCCACTGCCTGACAACAAGCTCATCCACATCTGACTAATATTCTCCATAGGCCATATAAATAAGAATATATTGTGATTCTGATAGTTTGGCTGGTATTTGGGTGAACACAGAACTGTTTAAAATAGCCCAGAAATTACTAGAAACTATTGTGGTACATGTCCGTTTCATAACAATACTTATTTATGTACGTACCAAAACAATTGCCTTACCAGTCCTGGGATACGAGCACATCCAAACGTCGCTTTCCAGAACCGTCATGTCCAGGATGTCCTGTCCGATCGTCATGTAATCAGCTGGCAGGATTACCCGGCCAGGGTTAATTTCCACCATACAGTCCTTTTTCTCAAACATTCGGTCTAAAAGTTCCCCTGTTTCCGGGTCCAATTTTGAAAATGACAGTTCTGGTCTCGTCCTCATATTGTTAAATATAAGAGGAATTTTTAAACTGAATAATGATTGTCAAAGTAATATGGTCATGAGAAACGGTGATCGCAACCAGTGGGCGCGTGCAGTCGGCGCGTGCAGTCGGCCCGTGCACAGGAAACGCAGTGATCGCGTGCGATGCAAGTGCTTTGTGCATTTTTGCCGACTCTCCCAGCTCTCTCCGATTTGTAGTGTTCACTTTCATTTCTATGCAGCAGCATTCTTGAATTGCTCTAATATATTGTCACTATGTTTATTTATTTTTTTATTGTCAATAAAAAAATTTCAGTGGTCTATATATGTATATATGTTTTGTAGTAATGTACGCGCTTTACACAAATAATATTTTTATCGCTTTTATCATGCGTCTTTTGCCCTGCCATGCCATGATTTTACCTTAGAATGAAAGAGGATTCTGGCCGTTTTACCGTTATAGAAAGAAGTACTTATTTAATCTCACAAATGTACAATATGTCGTAGGGTCAAGGGTACAATCAGGAATCGATCACTAGCGTCGTTTCCTGGGCAAAAATCTAAACGGGTACACTACCTTTAGTAGGTAGTAAGTAGGTATTCAAAATCAACTTGCGTCGTCCGATACGTTGCCGCGGGGTCCAAAGAACCCAAAAAACTGAGCACCTTGCGTTGTTGCGAAGTCATGAGAAGGTCCAGGAAAGCCCGTCTATAGGTTGAAATAATAATCACAATAATGAATGTTGGTTTTTATTTTTAATGCCCCTTAAACGGTAGAAAATCCGGAAACGTGAGTATCGGAACTGCCACAACGAGTATCGTAAAAACGAGACCGAAATAGTAATTTACAAATACACTACATATTGCATTTGTACCTGTTAGATAATACTCGAATCAAATATCGTTCTTATCATCTAAATATGCTATAGTATGTATCTAGACAATTTGTCCTGAAGGAAGAATTCAATGTAATTTCGTAAAAAGCAGTTTACCATCACAATGTTAGATAAATACATACAATCAATAGAATATCGTCCTGTATAATCTCCGTGGTTTTCGGTGTGTGCCCGACCGACCACTTTCGATTTCTCGCAAGACCGCCATTTCACTGATGGTGCATGTGCAATTGCGAAAGCTACCGAACTGATCTCTGTGTCACTGTTCGGCTAAAAACATTTGGTTAAATTTGTAATAAAATATCCGCATTAGCACGACTATTTAGAGAAATTAAATTGGATAATTAGACTGTCAATAGAGATTTAGAATAAAGCAATACTAATAAATAATTAATAACAAATTTACGGTAGTCTTTCACTAAATTCTAAACTGTGTTGTGTTTCGACCTTAGTGTCAATACACGCTATGTACATGCTCATTGGAATCAGAATAAGCTTAAATATTCGCTAAATACCATTAAAGATCACGTGAAGGTGTGTGATAATACCTACATAATTATATAGATAAGAGTTTTACGTATGTGTCATGATCTTGTAGATTTCAGAGACTGGTTTTAGTATTAGGGGATTTTATAATAATAAAATAAAATCGCTTCTCGACCTTTTGGCTAAGATCAAAGTGTAGGGGATTTTATAATATTTGTTAATGGCTTTCGTTGGTCGAGCGGTTGTAAATGCGACTGCCGATCGGGAAACCCTGGGTTCAAGTCCCGGGTCGGGTGCTATTGGATTTTTCTAATTTAGAATTTCTAGTGGATCTGGATCAGCGCCCGGTGTATGGCAATAAGCTCACCACCTATTCCATGGGACTTAAAACGTAACTGGTGAAACGTGGGGGTGTAGTACACCCCTCTGCCTACCCCTTCGGGGATTACAGGCGTGATGTTATGTTTAGAATTTCTAGTAGTGACTCGGAGTCTGGAATTGTGCCCGGTGTATGACAATAGGCTCACCACCTTTTCCATGGGACTTATACGTGGTGAAACGTGGAAGTGTTCTACACTCCTCTGCCTACCCCTTCGGGGATTATAGGCGTCATGTTATATTTTTATGTTAATAGCTTGACAGGACTACATTTGTAGATACACGTCCATTACATCATAAGTCTAATTACTATTTTCGATAAAGTATAATATAATCATAAGTATACAATAATAGTAATGTTAAGTTAGATATATAAGACAAGCCCGCTAACATATCATGTTAAAGATGTAATTAATAGATTACAAAGAATACTACAGCGCTGAGTTGGATTACAGTCCGATGCCAGGTGACGCTGAACCACCTCCTTTGGCCTCTCAACACTGTGTACTTATAAATTAACTTTCTTGTTGTAACCTTTTCTATGTTAACTATGTGTGGCAATAAATAACATTTATTATTATTATTATTAAAGGTATTAAACAATGTGTAAAAACATATTTTTATAGCTAGTAACAAGACAATCAGCCCCTACTAAGCAGCCCCGTTTTCAGCCAGAGGATCGATACCGCGCATGCTATTTACATCCCCTCAAAAGTGTAACCTCTCCCGCCTCTCTTTCATTCAACAAACAGAGCTCCCCTCCTCAATTGTTACTTGGTTATTATCTCCTAACATTGTAAACAAATCAATCGGCAATGTCTAAAGTGATCAACGTTAATTCCAGCCTAGCCTATGAAATACTGCTGTATTTAAACTCATTTTATTTAGGAATGTTTATCGTTTGCGAAACGGCTATGGGAATATTAAAAGTCATAAACGTTACGTACCCAGAGGATACTCTGCCGACAGAAGCAGGAATATTCTGTGCTTTGTGTCTCATAGAAACATTGCGTATTTTTCTCGGTCGAAGAGGGAACCTAGCAAGTAAAAGTAAGTTTTTATGTGACCTCAAAAAAGTTGTGCGATCGCATTTAGGTACTTATATTATTCATTTATTTAAACTTGTAGACGTTTTGAAACAATAAATAACATATTTACTTGCATAATATTAATAAATCTGTCCGAATTATAACGAATATTAAATCATATTTGAACTACTCGCAGCGTAAAGAGAAAATTTTGTCCTTTGGACAAATAGGAGAGAAAGAACCATGGTATAAAATACAATTGCCTACTGTATGCCCTATTTGTTTAGCTTTTTGCAGTTATATATTACTATATGATTTTGATGGAGTCAGCTGTGGGCTTAGCACATACTTTTTCATTACTTCAAAGATGTCATAACATATTTTGGTTAGGTACTTATCTGTAATATAATAACATGTATTCCAATAGTTCCATGTAAGATGACAGGAGACTTCTTTTTCAGAAATAGCTGTACTCTTGTCAGTTCTGCTCACCATCCCATCGGCAGTAGCAGTGTGCTACTTCCTGATAATCCAGACCTATATTTTAAGGCTTGAATACATTTGGTGTTTAGTCATGTTATTGTTTCATGCCCTAGAACTGGCCTTTGCTATATTATATCTATTCACTGTATGTCAAGCACAAAAGTATGATTAAAAATTAATACATTATTGTCCTTTACCTATGTCGCCAAATAAATGCCAAACATTTAATGGAATGGTATGTACAGAATATTCTTAAATGATAGATATTACATATTTTATGTTGTTTCAGAGTGGTTTTGACAGGACTGAAAGAGGGTTAATTTTGAGATTTTATAGTAGGTACTCGTTTTTTATTATTTTTATATTAATATTGATTTTTCACATTATATTATTTTGAGTTATTGTCTAGTCTCATTGTATCACTGCTACTGACTTGATAGCATTATAAAAGGCTGTTCACACAGATAACTCACATTTCCACTGTTATAGAAAAATGTATTTTACACAAGAGAAATATTACATAAAATTTCATCAAGTCATGTTTGTGTGAAATAATTTAAAAAAAGTAACATAACACCTGGAGTGCCCTGAAGAGGTACATAGAGAAGTGTAGTAAACATGTTTCACTAGGTAATTTTACATTTCATTCCATTCATTGAATAGATGGTGAGTCTATTGCATTACAACCAGACTCCAAGCTACTACTAGAAATGTCAACTTAGAAAAACTAAATAGTACCTGACCCAGGGATTGAACCCCAGACCTCTCGATCAGCAGTCATGCTTATAACCATTTAACCAACAAGGCAGTTGCATATTCCTTTATGAACATTATTGTATGTTAAAATATAATTAAGATTTGTGCTCAAATTAAAACGTAGATAAAACGTAATCTCACGCCTGTAATCCCTGAAAGGGTAGGCAGAGAAGTGGAGGCCACTCCCATGTTTCACCAGTTACATTTAAGTCCCATAGAATAGATGGTGAGCCTATTGGCGTACACAAGTCCAAACTCTGAGTCACTAATAAAAATTCTAAATTGAAAAAATCTATAGTATGTGGCCCAGTATTTGAACTCAGGACCTCTCGATCGGCAGTCGCGCTTGCAACCATGCGGCCAACGAAGCAGTCAAAATAATTTAATGAGGCAGTCAAAATATTTTAAAATTTCGAAAATAAAAGTAATTTTGTATAGGGGCAGAAATATTACAATTAAATTAATATGAAATGTTACATTGTGAGTGATACCGAAGTAGATCACAGAACTTGGTCTACCACTTCAGTGAGATAGTTTCAACCTCGATACACACTTCTATCTTAGATCATAGTAATAACAACTTATCCAGGACTGATCACATTTACAGTAGTTCTGTTTAAGTTTAGAAATCAGACAAATTTCAGCTGCAATAAGCAATACAATGTCAATTATCAAACCAAACTATGACAGCGACCCAAAGTTATTGACATAGCTCAAAGGATTAGGAAGCTGAAGTGGCAGTGGGCTGGTCACATCTGTCACAGAACTGATAGTCCCTGGAGTAGACATGTTCTGGAGTGGAGACCACTACTTGGAAAATGTAGCATAGGACATCCTCCATCTATGTGGAGTGACGATATACACAAAGTGGCTGACAGTGGTTGGATGTGGAGAGTTGAAGATCGAATACAGTGATTTGCCATTGATGAGGCCTATATCCAGCAGTGCACTAAAGTAGGCTGATGATGATGAACTATGACACAAGAATTTGTTGACATAAACCAAGGACAGGTGAATGTGTGCTGCTTATTCCCAGTGTATTTTTACCTACAATTATACTCAAAGCAGGGTTAAATAAAATGTATCTATATTATCTACAATTCATAAAAATAAATAATATGACAAATAAAACACTCCATTATATTATTTGTTTTATTCTACTGCTAAGAAACTATCAATTACATAGTTTAATCACTGTTGAGTGGGTGGAGTTATGTGGTGTGGCAAGGGTAGGCATTCAATTTTAGTTACTTTTAGAGCACAGCCTTCGGGAAGATTACGCTCAATATATTCTAAGTAAGTGTCACAAGTTGATCCAGTGAGTCGGATTAAGTGAATAAATCTAAAATATGTTCTTATTTCATATTGAACTCTATGCTTCTTGTAAATATGTACACATCTAAGTAATGTGTGCCTTTCTTTTTCTGCTTTTCTGAGAGCCCAACTGTAAAATACCAATACCAAGATGTCAATTACAGAACTAACAAAGTACATGGAATAATTGAACAAAACTGTATCTGTCAAACGACAGAACTATGGTGGTTAAGTTAAACTGTGAACAAGTGGTGCATACCTTTTAGCAACTTCAATTCCCAAATGAGAAGCAGCCGCAACACAGAACCATGAATAGCTTAACAGCACTGCAGGGTCAATGCCTCGCATTTCCAGTTCAACTCTCTTGTACAACTTGTCCAAATCAGCGGTAGCAGTAAAAGCAGGTTCATTTTCGGTCGGTTTTGATGATGTAGTAACAGCAGAAACTAAGGACCTGATCGCCACAGTATTGGACGTTATTGTCCTTTGAACGATGGGGGTTGTAAGCATAAACCTCTAAAAATATAATACATCTTATTTTAAATACAATTGAACCAAATTGTTGCAAAAAATCGGATTACTTTTGTATAAAACATACTCTGACTATATTCATGATGTACTAAGGTGTAGTTTAATTATAAAATTATCAGTTGTAGTACTGATATAGAAGTTTCGGACAGTAAGATGTTCTACTACTTGTTTAATATTCTATATTTGTTGTTATTGATAGTCAATCACCAGAGTATAACCTACAAATAATCTACTGACAGTATAAATATGACTGTGTCATAAAGATTTTTTAATGTTACTTTGGCATAAGAATCTTTTTAGACAGTATTACTATATTCGTGTAGTATTACACTACCTCGTTGGTCGAGTGGTGGCAAACGCGACTGCGGATCAGGAGTTGGGTCGGGTCCTGTTGGATTTTTCTAATTTAGAATTTCTAGTAGTAACTCAGAGTCTAGATCCGCGCCCGACGTAAGGCAATAGGCTCGCCACCTCCCCATGGGACATAAATGTAACTGGTGAAACGTGGGAGTGTGTTACACTCCTCTGCCTACCCCTTCGGGGATTACAGGTATGGTTTTACGTTTTATTACGTGTAGTATTAGATTATTGTTTGCTAGAAACTTCCATCAATTTAATGGTCAACGTTAAGTTAAAATAAAGAGCTTGTCTAGAGAGTTATGGATAAAATTAAAACGCCACCACGATTACAGTTATAATGTTTAGTTACAAAGTATAACGAGGCCCAAACGATGGTTTAGCGTGTTGCCACGAAGATAAAGGACAAATATAGCGACATTAGTCACAAACTGAAACATAGCGGTATTATAAATAGAGTAGAGAAGACATTCGGCTGCTTGTCTATCTGTGCGTATGTCCGAGTCTCGCAAGAGACGCACGCGGATCAGTTGCACAGCCCCTAGACCCTCGCTCGCTGGGCGAAGTCAAAGGTCCAGCCCGTGCTGAGCCTCACTCCTACCCCTCCCCACTCTCCTTAACTAAGGCGGAGCCATTCGGGCTCGCCAGCAAACACAGTAACGCTGTTGAGGGCATTAGGAACAACAGCATTAAATAAGTAGAAAAAAAGGTAAAGGTTACTTCAGGGTATCAATACCCCTAAATACCGATAGATAGCTGTTTTTACGCCATGGACCCCGATCTCGTAATATTGGGTTAAAAAGTAGCCTCAGTGATAATGTAGCTTTTTATAGGTAAAATGTTTTTTAAGTGGGTTAAGTATTTTATTCATTATCCAATCAAATTTAAATCCCATTACAAACTTACAAATAATCAAATCTTTCCTCTAAAGATCTTGTCGCTGTATTGTTTCGGTTTTATAGAAATCATTAAAAAACTCCATACGATACTTGATAGGTACTCAATAAGTATCGAATACAAAGTATCGAGTACAAAAGTATCGGTAGCGAAAGGCCAAGTACTCGATATTACAAAGGATCGAAATTTTTTTTGCGTGTCCTCCATAGGTAGGGGCAGACATCAAAACAATGTCGTATGATTGTTAGTGTTTGTACATAAAACTATATCAAACCAAAACTTTATTGCTCTCTAAAACGGTCCTCAAATTTAAACATGGTTGGACATTTGATGTTACTGAAAATGTTACACTGCAAACGAGCTCGTCCACGGAAGAAAAGGATCAAACGCTTTTCAATTAATGGCAGAGGAAGTGTTGAACATCAGGGATCTTCTGCAGTAGTCACCGTTAAAGTTGAAGACGCCCAAAACGAGATACAAACGTGTAGGATTTGTCTTAAAGAAGGTATGATTCCAATTTTCGGGTCAAATGGTAGTGATGATTTTTCGGTTGCAGTAAAAACTTTTGGAAGTATAGAACTTGTTTCGAATGATGAGTATCCTAAGTATTTGTGTCAGTCCTGTCACGATCTTCTTCAGGGCGCCATAATGTTCCGAAAAACAGCTCAACAGTCTGATAAAACCCTCCGTCGACCATGTGAGTTGACGATGAATAATGAAAAATTCTACGAAGCTGATAATATTGAAATAGAAACAGACGACCATACAGAAGATGTAGACATCTCCTATGAGTACAGGAAAGACAATATATTGAAACAAGATGATGTTTACAAATGTAACAAATGCAATTTAGAATTTCATTCATTCAAAGATTATGCTGACCACAGGGTGTCACCTGAGCATGAAAATATGAGGCACATGTGTCACATATGTAAGAAGTCATATACTAGTTTATATTACAAAAGGCATATGGCTCTACATAAGCCAGAGAAGACATACATGTGTGATATATGTGGCAAAGAATTTATAGTCCAGGGCCAGTTTACACGACACAGGCTGACTCACTTCTATGATCTACCATATAAATGTTCCCTATGCCCTTATAGAGGACGATTCACTGAATCTCTCAAGATGCACATGAGATCTCATACTGGAGAAAAACCATATCAATGTACAACTTGTCCATCAAAATTTGTGAATAAAAGCAATCTAAATAAACATATGCTAACCCATAAGCCCGATCATGATTTTAAATGTGAGGCATGTGGGAGAGGTTTCTATACCAAAAGGAGCCTAGAACTGCATTTCAAAGTAGATCATACAGGCATTAAGGATCATTTATGTAATGTTTGTGGCAAAGCATTCGGCTATAGGAAGCAAATGATGAAACATCAGTTGAAAGTTCATAAGAGAGAGAAATTTAGGAGTGGACGTTTGCCATTGTATTTGCAAATTGAATCAAAAGAGCAGCATCTGGACTAAGAGATTATTTTTATCTTAGGACACCTCCACATAAAGTAATATTTAAAGTGATATTTTGTCCTCTTTTTATTTCTTCATATAAGTAACAGTCATGTGGGCCTGATGTAAAGTGATTTCCATGGATCATAATTTTTATTTATTTGTTCTCTGATGTAGCACTGATCTAATGCTACTAAGGCTCATTAGAGACTTGGAATGCTTTGTCTCAGCATAAGTCTACTTAAGCAGACCATTAAACAACAAAAGTACCTAGTTGCTTAGTACAATAGGCTGTCATGGAATGCCTGTAAAACATCGATATTAGTATTGAAATATAATGGGTAATATCGAAATCTACAATAAAAACTTATAATAATATATGAATATGGGAAAAATAGTTTTATTAATAAAATAGAATTATTCTTCTTATGATTTGAATAATAATAATAATAATTACAGAATATATATAAATCATAACAGTGTTGTTTTATTTTCAGTTTATATTCCAAATTTACATTTCTGCTGAATAATATTTCCAAAATAGGACTATTTTTGCCTAAAGATTGTAATTTATGTGTACGGATCTGAGACGTATATTAAGGCTTTGTGTACGTTCTAAATAGATAAGGTGTCTGGGGTTAAAAAGTCAAATGGGAGTTTTTAGGGGTATTATTAGGATTCTTTTTAACTACAATAATTAACTAAACTAATCGCTGCTTCATTTCTCCCTCCAATTTCAAATCACGCGAGCAAAAAAAGATCATCCTTACACATTGACACAATAGACTTAAAATTTGATAGTGTGTTATTATTTATACATGAGTATGTCATCATCATCATCATCAGTCCATAACTGTCCACTGCTGAACATAAGCCTCCTCTAGAGCGTGCCACGTTGCTCGGTCCTCTGCTTTCCTTATCCAGTATCTATCGGCGATCCTACAAATGTCGTTGGACCGCTTACCGAGACGCGATCTCCACTTCAGGACTCAAATGATTATGTAATACCTAATATGAATTAATAATTTTATTAATACCTAATAATATTTTTAGGGAATCTCGCAGTAATTGTAAGGAATTAGGGGTTTTTGGTTGGTGCTTTAGAGAGAAAAATATTTTGAGAGTTGCTAACACTGGGTCTTGCGATTGAAGATGAGGTCACGTGGGTGGAAGAGTACGAGGATGTCTTAATAGATGCACGGTGTGAAAAAAACGTAGTTTCGAATCTAACCTGCATGCTGCTTATTTCTAAACTGATGTCAAAATGCTGTGCGGCATGCGGTTAGTAACAGTTCTTTTCAGAACTATATCCAATAGTCCTTGTCAGGGTTGCTTGCTTCGCATTTCTATTGCAAAACGTCAAGGTCGCTACAACGCTTTGCGAATTGAAAATGATTTTTGTCACTGCGTCGACTTATAAATAGATTTACCGTAGAATCCACTGGTGTAGAACGACAAATTCGCTCGAGAGGAGGGTTCAAGGGAGAAAGGAAGGGTGTACTTCTAAGGGTTAACATGTTAAACAACTTGGAGTAGAAGCCCTTATTGAACTAGAAGACCCTCAAGGAGTAGAGATCAATGTACGTAGTTCGTAAGAGATGAGGAACTTGGTTTTCGTTCGTATATATCCGCCAAAGCCTCAAAACTTGAGACAACACTACAAATCGATGAAGGCCTGTACGTGAACACCGCCGTTTGCATATGATCGAGCGGTGCGGTGGTAGGTCTTCTTCATGAATGAGTGCAAAGATACAATGTTTGGGGGCTTGTAGGGAGTTAGAGGTAGTCGTTGGAGAGACTGTGACAGCCGACTGATACATCAGCGACAGAGTCTCCGCCGCGACCTCGCTGCAAATTGCTCATGGTAAAGTAGCTACCTCGTCTGTACGAATCTGTGTTCCAAAGTAGTGGGGCCACCCCAAAACGTACATGAGTTAATCCGGTACATATACCTACATATAATCACTAGCTTTGGTCCGCGACCTCGTCGCTTGAAATAGTTGCCTTAGACAGCGTTTTATATTGTTTAGGATACTTCATTTGCATTCCGTCGCCGCCCTGCCACAATAAATAGACACAAGGTAAACATAAAGATTTTTTTGGTTGTTGCGTGCTAATTTTTAGCTACTATTTCATCCCCATGTGGGTCGTAATTCAAAAATGCTAGAACAAATATTGATTTAGGTCTTATTAGGTGCTTAAATACAAAGTTTTTTTATTGTTTTATTTTTTTGATAATCATAAACTCCCATGTAAACTTTCATCCCCAATAGGAGATTGACATAATATCAACCCTTTCAATTTCTTTTTTCGCGGTGAGAGGTAGTCTATGTCCTTACCCAAGAATCAAATTATCTCTGTACTAAATTTTATCTAAATCGGTGCAGCGGTTTAAGCGTGAAGAGGTAATAGACAGACAGACAGACATACTTTTGCACTTATAATATTAGTATGAATGTGTATGAACACTCACGAGAAATTTAATCGACAAAATTTTGACAACATCGTCTAAAATGACATGTACTTATCCTGTGTTCTATATAATACATACTGACCTTTCATTCTCATTTTACTGAACTTTTTATTCTATTACTAGTCATAAGTACATAATAACGTCTTATTTGAATTTAGTACTACTCCTGTCAACATTATTATTGACAAGCAATTAAAACGAAATTTAAATCCACAAATAACTAATGGCAAATGAAGCAGAAGAAACTATACGAAAATTGTCGACTCACAGAGGCGTGGTCGGAGTGGTCGTTGTGAACGGAGAAGGGATACCCATTAAAACAACTCTGGACAACCATGTGTCTGTGCAGTACGCGGGGCTCATGAGCGCGCTGGTGGACAAAGCGAAATCTGTTGTCAGGGATCTGGACCCCACCAACGACTTAACTTTTTTACGAATTCGAAGTAAGAAGAGCGAAGTCATGGTGGCTCCTGATAAGGACTTCATATTAATCGTTGTTCAGAATCCTGTTGAATAACGAAGATTTTCGGATTTTCAACCGGATTCTAGTTTTAATTACATTCTAAATCTATCTTTATTACTTTATTCACAACTCAATCATGTTGAATATTTATTATCTGAAGTATGTATGTAAAGATCGTTTTATGTATTGTTTTTATTAAAATCTAGTTAACTTCATAACTTTTTATTTATAGTTACAAGCTTTTTGTATTTTAGATGTGAAAAATTAAATTAAGTAAGAAGGATCGGTTGCAAATTTATCTTCAGTTTTTTCACTTGAGGAAAATGTCGTATTTACGTTAATTGACGGTAACTTACGAATAAAGTTGTATTTATGGTAAAATTAATTTAATTAAACTAATATTGTCATTAGTTGCGTGAAATGATTAGTTACTATGAAACCTACAGTATCATGGATCCCACAATGGCGAGGTTAATTTTGCTTTACATCATCATCATCAGCCTATCTCAGTCCACTGCTGGACATAGGCCTCCCCCGCCATCGTGCCCTGTTCTCGACTTGTCGCATCCAACATCTGCCTGCAGCCTTTCGCATCCAGCATCTGTCTGCAGCCTTTCGCATCCAGCATTTGTCTGCAGCCTTTCGCAGATCGTCGTGCCACCGGGCTGGAGGGCGTCCTACACTGTTTACCGAGCCGCTTCTTCTCCATAGCGAGATATCTGCCGAAGCGGTGGTAGTTTCATTTTGACGTGCAAAAAGTGTTCTATTGAACCAATTTTGAATAAACGACATTTGAATTTGAATTTGTGGTCTCCACCCCAGAACTTGCCTTACACGATGTTATAATACAAATCTTAACATAATTTGCTTGACACCCTGTTACACTTAGCATTTACATAGAGAAAATAAGTTTCCAGTTGGAACGGATAATAAAATGGGTATTGTTCAAAAATGTTTTAAACTTAATTTCGTAATGTACATTTATCTTCATAAACGATTCTTAACGCAGCGACAATTAAAAACTGGTGAAATCAAAATACTATTTATTTGTGAAAAAATTAATCGTCATATTTAAAACGACTTTGTGGCTTTATTTAATAAGGGACTTGCATGGTCCAGCGTTTCCCATAGCGTCCTCTATTAGACATGGACCTCCCTCTAGGACCACCTCCAAATCCAGCACGGAAGGGAGGGTTTCCTTGGTATCCATAACCACCCATATTTCGGAAGGGTTGGTATCCGAAACCCTGGCTTCCGGAGCCCTGCATGCCACCCCTCGCAAAACCCCCACCGAATCCTCCTCGAGGTCCTGCGATTCCCCAACCTCGGTGATGAGCCCCCCGCTTGAACCCCTCACTTCTGAATACTGGGGTGTTCGCGTGGCGGCGGAGGTCGTAGTCGCCTGCGTCCATAACGCAAAGAGCTCTTATGCATTTTACCACCTGAAACGAAAAACGGGTTCCATTTATAGTCTCACACTCATACTAGAATTCAACCGTCATAGGCGTCAGAGATATCACATAAAGACGAGTACAGAAGTAGCAGATTTAAAATAAAATATTCGATATCAAAATGAGAACATATGTGTTGTCGGGTTGACGTGCCTTGAGCTCGACGGGCGAGAACTGGAGCGCGGCGTCGGGCTCGGCGGCGGCGCGCTCGATGAGCCGGTCGACGGCGGGCCGCAGCGCCGCCACCAGCGCGGCGGCGCGCGGCGACATCTCGAAGTTCAGCCAGTTGTCCAGCCGCACCACGTTGTCCACCTGAACCGCCCGCCCGGATGTTACGAAACTTATGTGCTGCTGGATGCGTCTCGTCGATAAACCCGGCTTGGTTTGACGCCGCAGTATAAATTGTGTGGTATACAAAGTCTCAATTTAAAATTTAATGACTATGTATTAAATTATAATAGATTATAGTCTCTTGCATTAAAGCACGAGGTAAAACTATAAAAACAGCCGGGAGTGGGTCTTAGACATAATAAGTCCACTTGTACATTTTGTTATCGAGCACAATTAGTCAGCGTTTTATACAAAAATATTATTATGTAACCTTACTTTATGTAGCAAATATTTGCAGGATCGAAAAGAAAATAGATTAAAAATACTAAAAGGATCAAATACTAAATACCCCCGTAGGATATATTATTAATAATTTAATCTAACCTTGGGGTCGACAGGTCGATAGACATGAGTTCAATTATTCAATATGACAAAATAAAACAAGAGACATAGTGCTCCACTAGCCGGGCGGCGCTGGACGGATTGCTACCTAGCTATAACCCGTCATTAAAACTTATTTCTTAAATTAACATTGCTAAATTAACAAAGAAAAAAAAATTAATTTTCTTGTATGTTTGTAATGCCCAAATTCGAAAAATTCACTAATTTAAAAATATTTGTCACCATTAGAAAACTGTCATTATCATTAGACTACTACATCAAAAACTGGCTTTTTTTAATTTAAGATTATTTAGAAAATTGCAATAAAGTCACTAAATTCATTATTCGTAAGGTTCAATTTCGTTTGTCGTGTTAAGTAGTCTTATATGTACACCTAGATATATGCAATACATAACCGACAATGCGAAGTTTCTAGATTTGTTCGGAACGATACTCTTATATGTATACCTATGTATGTACATAAACAACAACGCGGAGTTTCTCGATACGTCCGCAACAATAGTCTTATATGAATACCTATGTATACGCAATACACCACGAACAGCGAACTTTCGAGATACTATTGTCCGTAATAATATCAAATACGTGCTATGAATACGAATGACGCTCATTCGAAAGTGACGAGCGCCAAATACACACGGTCCGAAGAGTGTTCGCACTCACCCACTCCACCTTCCTGCTAGCGAAGAGCAGCAGGTGCAGCGGCGCCACCATGGTGGTCTGCTTGCAGCACACGGTCCGCGTGCGCACCTTCTCGCCGAACACGAACAGCGGCGACGCGAAGCGCTGCTCCAGGTTGCTGCAGTTGACCGACGTCTTGTGGATGAGCGCCGGCTTGCCCTCCGTCGTCAGCACCTGCCGCGCGACACTCGTCAATCGTCTAACACTCGCGTGTAGCCAATCTTACTGTGTTCGCTGGCAGATCAGAAAGCAGAGTTAGACATGGCCATGTAGCATGTGATAGTTGGGAACCTCACCTTTCTCTTGGATCGATAGAGGCATATGTTGGGATAGAGCCCCATGCACAGCAGAG